>OY720442.1:11128982-11172701 GCA_963082915.1 Dolichopus griseipennis
CCGTCGCTTGTCACACTTGTCGTAGCTTAACACCGGTCCGATAAGTATTTATATCAATCGTTTACGATTTGAAATTTCGGCGAAAATGCATGAATTTAAAAACTATAATGTATTAAACAAATTTAAGCCACAATTTATTAAAACTAATTTTACTTGCAGTTTATTTCAGTTTTAAATTTAATAATTCAAAAATTAAAAGTTTAAGTTTTAATTTAACTTTTGACAGAAGTAAACAGCTTCAGTATATTTTTATGTTAGTACTTTTTTCATAAATTTAATGATTTAATATACAGCTGTTATTGCAAGTTCCGAAAAAATCGACTTAAAAATAAAATCGCGTAAGAAAAATCATGTTTTTTCTTAAAAAATTTTTTTCATTTTGAATCGAATTTTGCAATGTTGTTTAAATCATAGTATTTCAAATTCGATGGCATAAAAAGGAAATTAGGTCAATACACCTAGTCTAATAGAACTTCTTGAAAGTTAAACAGCAAGGGTTTAAAATAGAATGGAACACAAGTCTTAAAGATAAGGTCTAGTAAAATAAATTTCATTAGATTAATCGTGATTAATTCTTTTGAAGAATAAATTATATATCATTTCTGAAAAATTATCATAATATTAATTAAAGTTTCATCAAGATTAAAAATATCTCAAGATCATGTGTGATACTCAATGATTTTTAATTTATATCAATATTAAATATACTATAAAAGACGTAGTACTCTTATAACATATAGAAACGTTTAAGATTTTCAATAGATACAATTCTATTTTGTTTGTTTTGTAATATTTTGTATTTGAGTTAAATGGTATTCTTTATCTGTGAGTTATATTATTAAATTATTAATTTAATTATAAATTATCAATTTATTAAATTATTTTATTGTAATAATTAATAAAGATATATAATTATTAATTATTGATTAGGCTATTAAGACCCAATGGTGAAAGGTAGCTGACTCGAGTCGAAAATCAGATAAAATTTTCACTTTCATTGGGATTCGAATTTTGAGTCCTGAATTGTTTCATAAATTTTCGAATGATTTGATTAATTAAAACATTATTTTATAAATTATATATTGCTTGGTATTAATTAAAAGTCTTTGTATATTATGCTCAGCTCCTACTACTAGAAAAATTATGATTATTAAATTAATAGTTTAATTGACAGCTGGCAAGTTAGCAAATTTATTAAAAAATACCTACAGTTTAAAAAAATGCAAAAATTAAAAGTATTATCAGAATTAAAAAAAAAATAGAAGGATATAACATGGAATCAATAAAATTAAACCAGTTAACACAGTTGAGTATATTTCCTATTTTTCCTTACAAAGGTAGGTATACAGAAGTATATTTTTATGGGTTTTCTTGTGATAGTGATAGGAAAAATAAATTAAGTTTACAACCATTTAAAAAATATTTAACGAATATCCAATAATACATTAAAAACGTAGAACATAAAAAATTTTTAGAAAAACCACAAGAATAAAAGCAAAAAAATTACAACAAAATATTTGTATAAGGTTGTATCGGAAAAACATTAAGAATAAGTTTTTTTACGTATATATGTATTTGTTTTATTTTTTTATTATCCTGCAATACAATAAAATATTTAAAGGAATGTTAAAGTGATGTTAAATCCTTGAAATATAATAAAAATAAAATTAAGGAATAAATTTACCACATATTTTATTGAATTTGGTGGGAAAAAATAGTATTTGAGTTGAAACTCAATTTTATTTATTAATCTTTTTTTTCGGATTTCATTCAATTATGTTAGTTAATATTGAGAAATCAAAATTGAAGTATTGATGAATTAATAAATCATTGGCGTTTAATATCAAAGATATTTAAGAAATTTAAATGTCTTAAATGAGGCAATTGTAGCTTTAAACGATAAATGATATAATTTTGAAAAATATTAAACTGAAATGTGAGGATGTGTTTCACAAATTTGTAAGAAGGGTATTTACCAAGCTATTAAATTTTATACATAAGTTTATTTTATCTTCTATAGTTTCGAATTTAAAGGCATAATATGAAAAAAGTTTTAAAAGTCTTGAATAGTGCTGGCCGCACCTCTAAAACGATTTTTTCGATGGTCTTAATCCCAAAAATAGCACTTAATTTTATGGTTAAATACCCTACAAAATATAATATAAATTCACTAGAAATTTTGGAACAAAGCCGAATTGTACATTTGTGTCAAAGATCCTATCCTTAAGTTATACTTTACAATAGCGTGATTTTAGTGCGCCAAAGTCTCACACTACTAAAAAAAAAACTAGTACGACTTCAATTGATGGTTTTCGACGCAACATTGCACATACAGTACCAAATTTAGGCCACATTTGAGTTTCGTTTCACAATTTCATTTTTAGCTGCTAGTAAACCCATTTTCTCTCATATTTTCCTAAAATTGCGGTAATTAACTTTTAACACAACTTCGAACATTGTATAGGATCTTATGTTGAACAATTTACCCTGTCTTATTAAAAGATTAACTATTAATCTAGCTCCAAAATCTAATTTTAAATAAAGATATCTAATAGAATATTTTTAAAAGTACAAATCTGATATAAAACATTTATATTTTAAATAAAATCTTTTATAATATAATTTCCTTCATCATAGATTTTTTTTATATTAATTATTTAATTTTAATTACATATTTTAATTAATTTAATAATTTAAACTTGATATAAATAATACAAATAATTATATTAATTAATAGAAACCTTACATTATTTAAGTTTATTTTATTAAAATAATATTTAATATTTTAATACTTAAACTATAATACTGAAATAATATGAAATACAGTACGAGTGGAAGATACAATCAAAATTTAATTATCATTTTTCGAAATAAAATACTTATATTTTTTTATTACGCAAAACTTCCTTCACTAAAACTGTTAATTACTGTTAGTAAAACTTAAATTTAAAATATACAAAGATAAAAAATAAAACTTATCTACCATATATATACTTATATGTAAAAGTAAAAATGCATTAAATATATGCAAGGAGTAAATTACAATGCCACTATTACCACAACAATTATATATAAAAAAAAAAAAAAAAAAAACAATAACATTAAAAAAATAACTTTTAAACTTTTTAATGCAAAATATAAAAGCTAAAAGTATAGTTTTTACTTTTTTTTTTATAGTTTCTGTTATACTCCCTTTGGCTAGTAGCATTTAATTCTTCAGATATATCATATGAATTTTACTCTATAATGCACTTATTAAGTTACAGTGATGGTGAAAATTATCGGAACAGTTTATTTTAATTTTTTGTTATTTATATAACCTTGATCTTAGAATAACTGACACGAAAAAATTGATTTAAAAAAAAAATTGATAAAGCAAGGCATGAGCCAAATTATTTCTGAATTGTAATCGAATTCTATATATAGAACATGTATTCTTAATATTATATTCTCCTTTCACGTGAACTTGGTAGTTTTTTTACATGAAATATGTCTATTTTCAAAAGAATTAAGTTTTTTTTTTCAAATACAAATAGTCCTAAATTTTACAATTAAATTGGTCTTTTTTACATACTTTTAAATTAACTTGCTTGTGTCTATGGGTTTGTATTCCAATCTGTTACCCTGTGAATTCAAAATATTTGAAACCTGACCATATATTTTTAAGAATTGTATGGTGAAGAGATTGGCGCTACGAACTAACGCCCAAGTCACTAACCCCCAAGTCAAAAATGAACTAGTCCCCAGTTATTTGTGGGTCTTAGTTTATTATGAACTAACCCCCAAGTACTAACATGAACTAATCCCCAAAAGAAATGAACTAATCCCCAAAAATATTTTTGGAATTTAATCCCCAAATTGCAAAAATTAACTAATCTCTTATTAGCTAGATTAGTGAAATGGCTTCGGGTGTAAAAAGATCTAAGTTCGATACTCGTTTAAAGATAAAAACTTCAATAGAAATAATAAAAAAAATAACAAATAAAGTTTATTTATTTAAATATTTCTTTAAAAATTAATTACTTTAAAAATTAAAATACTTGGCTTTGATAATGTAAAATTCCATAAATAAACCATTTGCTGGACATGGGCTAATAGAAAAAAAAATCTTTCTCGTTTAAGCAATTTACTTTTATATTATAGAACTAGAAAATGCAAATGATATACCTAATTATCAATTTTTTTATTATTTCAACATTTTAGAGGGCTAGTTTTACTTTAATAAGAGTATATATTTAAAAAGTAGTTTTTTTCATATATTATATTTAATCAGTTCCTTTGGAACTTTGCTTTTTTTTTCTTGTCCAGCTTCTACTACAGAATTTGAACTAGGTTTTTTAAATTATGTCATTTCAACTACACTGGGTCCAAATGTACAGGAGCGTTTTTAAAAAGAAGGGCCAAAATAATTTGAAAAATGGTCAATTTGATTTTAAAAAAGACCGAAATGATTTGAAAATAAACAAATCTCATGTAAAATTGAATAAATTCATGTAAAAAAAGTTAAGTTAGACTTAAGAACGATTTTTGACTGCTGACTTAAGAACGTTTTTTGACAGCTGTCAAAATTATTTGTTATTTTCTGACAGATTTAAAAGAATTAAAGTTAAAATGTTTTTAAAATAAATCGAAATCTATGTTTATAATTTAAAATTTTATAAAAGACATTTAATAACATTTTATTGTTCTGTACTGTAATAATAAACATACGTGTAAATAAATTAAAGGATTCAATTTCACTTAAATGCAAACTTTAAACAATTTTATGTGTACATGACGTTATATGTACACAATTTTTTTACTTTTGTTTGTTTTTTTTTTTTTTGTATACTATGTTTAAATAATTTTCATTTTCTTGGAAATTTTCTTGTCAGATTCATAATCATAAAAGTTTTTTTTTTTTAAAAACAATATTTGAACTTATGCTCGATAAAACTTCGAAGTAATAAGGTTTCTTCTCATAATTTATTTTTTATTTTTTTGTTTTTTTTGTTTTTTTTTGTTTTTGTTTTTGAAATAAATGATGATAAGATGCATTAAATATCTTCTCTAGTTACATATTATAATAATATATACATATGCATATACTCGTACATACATATGAGTACACATACTTGAAATAACGGAAAAAACCATGTTCAACTTCTCTTGTTATTACAACACAATTTTAAGATTTTTTTTGTTTTTTTTTTTTTAAGTTGAAAAACAAAATAAAAGTTTTTATCTTTGTTTCTATAGTGTTTTCTATTTTCCACGCAGTTAAACACTCTCTCATGATTTTCCCAAAAAAAAAAATTTATGTATATATGTGTACATAGAATTTTGTTTTCTTTGTGATTGTAGATTTTTGTTTATCCTAAATGCCAAAAAGAATTTAGATGATAGCTTACAAGAGAATATTTTCTGCAATCTGATGAATAAATGATAATATATGACCCCTTTTGTATAACTTTAACTTTTTTATGCTTTAAAATTGATGCCAAACTGGATATTTGATATTATTTTTCAAAAAAAAAAAAAAAATAAAACAAAAAAACAAAGACAAAGACACTTTATTTACAATAAATGACTCTTATGAGAAAATTTATTTTTTCAGTAAATTTATAAAGTGTACTTGAAAACTTTTCATATACTTGAGATATCGTCCCACTCTATTATTGACAGTTTGTCTTTACAGTTTTGGAAATAAGTAAAAAGTGGAATTTTATTCAAATTTGCGACTTAGTTACTTGTTACTCAGATTTAATATGATTTTACTGTCTGCCATATTCTTGACAAAACGTTGATGAAATACCGGGATAAAGAGTTTTAATTTAACGAGAGACCGCAACTGTAGCTTTTCGGAAACAAGGACTTCGGAAACAAAATAAATTTAATTTAACGTGCAAACTCAAAATTTATCAAAGGGAAGACTTTTAAATTTTAATATCTGAATATTAAACTTACAAGTAATATTTTTATGTTGGTTATCCAATATAATCCAATATTATCCAATATAGTAATACAATAATGTTTTTTGAAATCTAATACCTTAAAAATCAGAGCTCGCTATCTTTTAAGCTGGAGAACTTTAAAATTTTTAATAAAAACAAAAAACGACTGCAATTACTCCTACGATCGAATAGTAATTTATTAATGAACCCAATAAAATAAAAGATAAATTAACTTTTTTTGTAGAACTTTTAAAAACCATGTAGCGTCCCTGCTTTCGTATCTAATCTTAAACTCTACAAAATTTCGGAAAATCTACAAATAAGAGGTACTATACAGAAGGGTTCGATGATTCTTCATGACATATAAGATTTATTTAATTTGCGAAAAAAAAATAATATTTCAACCTGTGTATCCTAAAACATAATTGTTAATTTACTAAGTGATACGATTGGCGAACTCCACACAGTTACTGAATACAGCAAAACAAATATATTTAGTGTAATTGCAAAAAAGTTTAAAATCATAGTTACTATAGCAACTTATCAGAACTTTTTAATTAAATCTCTTCTATATCTCTATTAATTATTTAAAATAGTATTAGGAAGTACCATCTAATGATGATTACTTTAAAGTACCAATGCATGAAACTAATAATTAACAACTATTTTGTAAAATAAACTTGTATATTTTGTACTTGTATACGTAGTATAAGTACCAAAAATAATATACAAAGTATTTGAAATATCATAAGTATTTAATTTTAATTACAAAATCTTAAAAGTTCAATAATTACTCTTAAGTAATTACAATATACAAGTATTACTATAAAAAACTTAAAAAACAAAATAAAAACGCCCCTAACATATTCTGAAGGAATCATATAGGATATCCTTTTTAAAATGCATCATTTTAATGTATTTTTCAGAAAATCCGTTATCTTTTCCGCCATTAGTTTCAAAATTTTGAAATTTTTTGAAGTTAAAAATTTAAACAAACAAAATAAATATAAAATAAAACTTAAAAATCTAAGTAATTACATTTTAATATATTATAGTTAAATAAAATATTTACGAATATTGTATAAGATTATATACGTAAATATAATACAATATTATATTTTATAATGAACAAATAGCTAATGAATTTTAAAAATATTTTTTTAATATTATTATATTAATACAAAACTTAAATGCATTTTCTTTTAAAATGTAAATTAAACAGATAAAGTACAATATGTTTCAAAAATTTTAAACGTAATTAATCATTAGAATGGAAACTCAATTAGAATTTTACTCAAAATTTGAAGTTGAGTGGTAGTCAAAAATTAACTCGAATACACTCTCTTGTATTTGCGAAAAAGCTCTCTTGCATTTGCTAACGGAGGTTGAATTAATTTTATTAAAAAATCTAAGTTCACATTACTGTAATAGGAACTATGAAAATATATCAAAATAGAACCGTTCTTTAAATCCCGGATAACCAACATAAATTTCCTCCCACAAATCAAAAAAAAATTTCGAGGTGTTGAGAGTAAAATTAAAGATTGACTCAATTTATAACATGCTATTTGAATCAAGCCATATTTATTTATGCAATATCATTTCAATCAAAATGGCTTAGATTTAAATATAGGTCATGCCATACCCAATACTAGGAAAGCATTTTTGAGCCACAAGAGGTAATAATGTATGATCCTTTGGGTTCAGCGGACTTAAGTCAAAGTAAAAGTTAAGTGAAGTCGACTCAAAGGTTAAGTAAAAACTGGGAATGATATATAATTAAAGCAAAGCTTAATATAGGGATGACAGTGAGGGCAATATTCTCTATTGTAAGAGTTGAGTTTTTCTCGTTTAGTGTTGAAATCTTTTTTTATATTATTTTCAAATGATACACAAGGTTCTTCTTTAATGGCAGCAAAATTCCTACTTTATTTAAATTCAAAAAATACGTCAATACATCAAAAGTTAATACACTCAAACACTTTAAAAATATTTTTAGCGTTGCCAACTTTGCTGAAACAAGTGAGTGAAAGGATAAAAACAATCGCAATCAAAATTCCAAATATTTTTAATACAAATAAATTCAAATGCAACAATTTTTAATATTTTATTTACAATGTCAAAAATTAAATTTTTTTATTAAACGTTGCATTGAATAATTTTTGCAACATTATCAGTTTTTTGAAACACTCGGTTTAATTGAAATATTTTTTTTAATAGAAAAATAGATTGAAGGAAATGTTAAAAGTAAAATGAAACTTTTTAAATATTTCTAAATAAGTTTTTTTTAAAAAATATTTGAAAATATAATTTACAATAAAAATAATATTATTATATTAGTTTATATATAATTATATGCATACATATATGCATAATGCATATACATACATATGAGTGACTTTTAAAAATAAAAAAATAATCACAAAAATCAAAAACAAATTTTTAGCTAAAAGTTTTTCAGAAATATTTAGAGAAAAAGTTTCTGTACATATTTATATATATTATTTATATACATATATTAAATTGTTTTGTATTTTTTATTTATTTTTTGTTATTTTTGCATTTAGGGCATCATTTTCTCACAAGATCATCTAACATCAACAATTATTATATATATTATTTTAAAATTTACATTCATATATGAAGGTATACATATACATATTAAGATCATATGTCATAAATAAGGGTTTAAATGAATTAAGTTTTTGGTTTTCAAAAATTGTTTTATTTGTTTTGTTTTTTAAAAACGACATGATGGAGATAAACTTTTTTAAAACTTAATGAGAAAAATTAATAAAAACTTAAATTCAAAATGGCATCATACAAGTTTAAAAGTGTTAATTGTTTTATAATGGATTTGAAAGATTAGAGGGGCCAAATCTATAGAGAATTTTAAAATAGTTTGTTAACTTTGTTCCATTTTTCATTTTTCAATTTTCGTAAATGTAATTTTTATAGAGTTACAAGAGTTTTAAAAATATACTAAAACTATTTAAACCTTCATTTAAACAATATTTATTTAAAAAACTGTTGAACTGACATTATGATAAAAATTGTACTCATATGTATTAAATCTTATACTTTATGTAATGTGTTCAAATGGTAAAATTTTAATTTCAATGCAAATCACATTAAAATAAAATAAAATAAAAAAAAAATATTTTTTTCAATATATACTTTTATTAAAGTAGTACTAGCCCCCTAAAATGTAGGAAATGGAAAATTGAAGGTAGATCTTGGGAATTTGTTACTGTGTTTATATAAAAGTAAAATGCTGGTAAAAGAAACAGTTCTTTTAATGTTTGAAAATTTTCATTAACCAAAAATTGATAGTAGATCTTTTGCATTTAAAAGTGTTTTAGAATAAAAGTAAATTGCTGAAATGGTGACAGTTCTTCTTTCAGATAGTCTTAATCCGTTAGGTTGCATTTATTTTGGAGCTGCGGGAAGTGATAAGAGTATCGATATGAGCATTGTGTAGAAAATTATATCAATGATTTTACTAGAGGTTTTTATATTGGAGCATCGCTTTAATCAAAATGTATAATTTTCTACGCTATGCTCTTATTAACGCTTTTAAAACTTATCGCAGCTCCAATATAAACACACCCTTAAAATGCTCTCTTCTGGATATAAAAATATGTAATTTTAAAGTTTTATTCATCGATACCTATAACGGTTATAGTATAACCTAACACTTAGGTTAAATTGGAAAATGGATTCAAACAAAAGAGTCGAAAAGCATACTTTGAAAATCGAGTCCTCTCTAATATCACAGAAAACTTTCAATTTTATCTCGGTTTTGAAGTTCCAGACGCAAATAGATGATAAGTTGCGGTTTTGTCCACAAGAATCAATAAGCGTTTTTTGAAAAATGTTAAAATATTTTCTTCCAAAGTAAATGTAAGATGATTTTTAGAGAGTTAACTGATTAAACTATTGGTGCATGTTGGAAAAGGGAGGAGCTTTATTATATTTTTATTATTAGTAATTAATATTAATGAATTCCACTTACAATTTAAACTTGAGATAGTTTTAGGCCCCCTAGCCGTGATTCTAGAGATTCGACGAATACCTATAAAGCTTATAGATAATCAAAGATCAACAACAAGTGATGTCGTCTTTTTTTGGAATCCCAAACATATTTTCACTCTATATTTTGTCTTCTGTCGTTATTTTGTTTTAAAAGATATTGTGAAAAAACTTATAGGATTGCTTTTCAGTTTAGGATTACCAGAAGATTTTGCTGTGTGGAGTTTCTTAGACTGTACTGTAGTGCACATATTAGGTGTTTTTCTTGTCACCAATACAAGAATTTACTTTGTTCATAAAAGTTATAACTTTCAAATTTACAGTTTCCCAAAATTTTACCCTTCAAATCTCTTTTACTCTCATATTTACTAATCTTGTCCCATCCGCTTTACTCAAAACTTCTTAGTACGAAAATTACAAATAAAAACAATCTTATGATAGTAATTGCATGTTAAAACCCAATTGATTTAGTTGCCTTCCTATATAAAGTAATAGTTTCTTGAAGATTAAACTGCTAGGTTCATTGATCCACAATTTTTCAATTCAACACCCACAATTTTTTACGATAAATAATTATGTCTTAGCACTAAAAATTCAAATATCCTCAAAATTTTAACATACGTACTATTTATATAAAGTGCTTAATAGAATAAAAATAATATTTCCTTATGAGATATTAACAATTTTTCTGATTGGGTTCATATATAAATGAATTGATTTTTAATTCAATGTGTTAATCATTATGCCATATTTTAAATCACGATACAAAAACAGTAAGATATCTTTTTTGTAAGCTAATACCCACCTAGGGTTGTATCAATATATATAAATATATGTATCTATATAATATTCATATCATATAGGTATATAAAAATCAAAATAATTTTAATTTATTACCACTTTAACCAATTCTATACTAATACAATATGTAGTATAAAATGCACGCAATAAATAATTGAACCTTGACAAAGAGTTATAACCACTGTTGTAAATTTTAAAAAGTAAGTCAATAAATTCATAACAATTTCCTTCAAGCTCTTAATTTAAATCCCTCTTTGTATGACTGACGACCACGAATGTAAAGAAGAAAAATTTTATGATATATATTTTCTCCCCCGTTTTTCTTGTTGTTGTTGTATACAAGGTTCCTTTTATTTTTATTGTCATCGTTACCAACCTACCAATCTATGTATGTAAAAAATGTACATATACATCTATCGTACATTGTTAGGAATCTATTGTATCAAATAAATAAAATAAAGAAATTTCGCACGAAATGAATATGTGACCTCTCAGGTGGATTTTTTAACAGTGGTTTTATGGATTTTATATTCTTATATTGTATTTTTTTTTTTGTATATTTTGCCTTTCTATTCTTTTTCATTTTAGTACTTCCTTTATTTTAAATGATTTTTCCTTCTATTTTATAGGTGTGTATATCTGTATAGAAGAAAATTATATAAGATATAAGTGCAAACTAATGTATTCATACAGAGAGTTAGAGAGTCAGTAGTAGTCTAAGGATTGGCTATATCACTTAAAAACTTAAGAAACTTATATATCATTCAAAAGCTACAAATATTATAAGCTTAATATCCGAAAGATTCCAAGTCAAAGCTTTGCTTTGAATAAATTATTTGATTCAGGACTAGTTCTACTTTCATTGGTTTCAAAGATTCTAGCCTCATTGTTTTCTTTTAACCTTTCCTTCCACTATCACAAAAAACAATTTTGCAAATTCTTTAAAATTGGCTGCAAATCAAAGAAACGTCAAAACTTTTAAAAATATTCAAAGTAGAAACTTACTATATTTTATAGTCTTCGAGGAAGTACCGTTAAATTTTATAAATTTCGAGGAAATACCGTTAATCAATAAAAATTTAAAGATTAATTTGAAGGTTGCAAAAAAGTTTTAGATAAATGTTTTTCTGACAAGACTTGGTTTAAGAAGATTTTTCGGCGTTTGAGGCGTAGCTTAATAAAAACTTGAACTTTTAAAGCAAACAAAGCTGTCATGGCTGTGTTTACAAGAATATTTTAAAAGGATTTCCATGGAATAAATTAATGAATAAGAACATGATAATTAATCAGTCTAAGAACGTGACAAGTAATCAATCCCTATAGAGCAAATAAAGTTAGACAGCTAAAGCTTAATTATAAATGATTTCAAATGCTCCCGTAATTAACCCATACTGTTCGTGAAACAGTTTACTTATAAAAAGTTCATCACTACAGCCTATCCTGTCCTTATTGATAAGGGGAGGATTTTTTTTTTATTTTCAGTTTAAATTGTATAAGATTTTTTTTTAAGGGTTATGTTAGAAATTTAAGCTTATAGGAATTCATAGGATACATTTTTGTTATATGGTTATTGTAGAGCAGCAAATCAATACATATATGGTATTCTTACTAGGACAAAAAATAAACATATATATACAAAGAAATATAATATTATAATATATAATATAATATATAAAAAGATCGCTTTTGTTAGAATTTCCTTTTATGACTTTGATGATTTATTTTTATTTGCTAAATGACTGGCTGTCGTTTTTGTGGTTAAAGATTTTTAAGGATTTTTTTCATTCCTTTCGTTTTTTTTTGTTAAAGTTGTTGTTTTTTTTTCAAAGGATTTATGATCGTGTTAATATTCTTACCTTTTCCTTTCTAATAAAGGTTTATATTATATATATATAATATATTATGAATATATGTATTGTATGTTATATAAATGTGTATTCATATTTTCCGGAACTTTTAACTTGTCAATTTGATTTTATTGTTTCTATTATAGCTGGATGGTAATTGATTAAGGCGAAGAATATGATTGAGGTTAAAGATGTACAATATAATATTGTACATATGTATGTATATATATATATATAATAATAAAATAAAAGTGTTGAAAAAATATATTATTATATTGATTGAAATCGATGATGATGATGATGTTGATTTTTCGAAGTTAAACTTATGTTTTTAGATTGTTAGTAAGAGAAAAGGCAGGTTTTTTGTTTTCAGAGATCATTTACCACATTGATTTAATAAAAATAAAAGCAAATTTGTATTTAAAGAAAATTGTAATTGTATAATATAATTTTATATGGAAATATTTATAAAATTGATTTTCATGGTCGTTTTTCTTTGTTATAGAATAAAATAAAAATAATGATTTAGAAAATTGATATTGTGTTTCAATATTGTTATTTTTAATTTGATTTTTTATACAATTTGGAAGTCATATTAATTGGTAGTTAATACCATTTTTAAAAAAAATTTAATCGGATTGTATTATTTTTTTTTATTTTTAAAATATTATTTGTTAAATTATCTGTTTTCTTTTGGCTTACGTTTCTCATAGTTTTTAAAAATCTTTAGAAGAAGCAACAAGTTTTATATGTTCCAAAGTTGGTAATACATATGTGTACGATTTAGAAAAGTTTAAAAAGTGCATTAACATCTTTCTATTATGTATTGTATTAAATTTTCATCATCCCTCATAACCTCATTTTTTTTAGGAATCAAAATTTATCATTTGTATCACAGGTTCCATCCTTAAGTTTGGTTCAAAATGGGTTTTGGTTTTGATGTGTTAAAGTCACACATTTCTTAAAGAAACTACACAACTCCAATAAGTGGCTTTGTAAGCTCTCCATGTCCTTCGTAAAACAAAATAAATATTTTACATACTTTAAATGGTTTATTAAATCACATATTAATACAAATAAATTCACTTCACTTCAAACTGAATTTTTATAATTCTAAAGGCTCATTCACATGATAAGTGATTTTATTCCTTTGGCTTTTTACCGTGTTCTGAGTTGTATTTGAAATCTTTAGAAGAAGAAACGCATCAGCACGGAGTAAATCATGTAAAACCCAGTTTAAAAATTTTTTCAAATCACTAAACAAATTATTCATTTTTAAATCGCATGAACTTACACAACTTAGACAAATAAAGGCTTATTCACATGATTATTGAAAATTTTAAATAGTTCAATTAGTTAGTTATTCAGGTTAGTCTTAAAAGTTTGTGGAAGTGAATAGTAGATATTATATGTTTTAAGTCAATGTTGATTAAAAGTTCTTGTGATTTGAATTACGTTTAAGATCAGACGTTATTCTATCCGATCCTTATAACTTAGGAACGTATATTTGGAGTTTAAAAGGTTGTTGGAATTTAAATAATTTTGAAATCAAAAATAAATTTTTCTATCTTTGATTTGTTTATTTAGAAAATATTTAAAATAGATAATATAAAATCCGGGGAAAGTAATGGAATAAGCCTTTCATTATTCAATTTCTCTCTTTCATTCGCTTGGGCAATTATAAAATCATTGTGTACAATGTTTTTTAAGGCTGGTGTAATCTCTATAACAAAGGGAGTATTTGCTCATTTTAATCTATAAATAAAAATCTTTTGAAATTGAATATTTCAGTTAAATATTTAACAATTTTCTTTGATACAAATCTTAGAAATCTCATATAATACATAAGTTATCATAGTACAGATACAAGATACTTTCACACTGATGTTTAGCACATTCTTTTGTAATATTCTCAAATTTTCTTTTTTTCACATTTTTTGAAAATAAGTAAATGTAAGTGTATATCACTTAATATATACTTATATATTGAGCTCGTGTTTCTAATATCTAATATAAATTCAATTAATTTTCAAAATTATATTGTAATAGGCACTTTCCAGTTTACTTTTTTACTTTGTCATGTACTAATCTTATATAAAATATATAATCTACTAATTAGAATTATTTATGTATACAAAGAAAAGAAATATTTTTACTTTTGTTCATTTTATATAATATAAAATAATTTTGTATATATTTAATATCTAAAAATGTATTTGTATACTAAATAAATGTATGAATACTGAATAGAAAAAGATAAAGTTATTAAGAAAAATATTATGAAATATTATGAATTTTTGACTATATCTTGTTTTTGTCTTTTTGTCGTCGGAGATGGGATGAATGATAAGGTAATTGATGCTTAACGTAGCTTAAAAATTTGATAAATATTTTGAATCGAAGTTAGTCTTACAGACTCTTTCGTCTATCAGTTATCAATGCTCTAATATAGCAAATACCACTTATTATTGTCCAATATAAAAGTGTAATTTTTGACTGAGCATTGTGTATAGGGATTAAAAAAAATTTGGAGCAAGAGCTGGGTGGCACAGTGGTTAAAGTGCCAACTTATCATGCAAAAGGCCTAGGTTCGAATTCCAGTGAAAGTGGGAAAACTTTTCTGGTTTTTGACTCGAATCAGCTACTATTCGTCAAATAATGGCTTAATCAATAATTAATAATTATATATCTTTAATAAAAAATTCATTATTATAACAATATAAACAATTGCAAAATGGAAACAAATAATTTCATTGAATAATATAACTCACAGATAATAGAATACCATATAACTCAAATACTAAATATTACAATATCAACAAAAATAGAATTGTATCTATTGAGTACTATCTCATGTTTAAACTGTATGTGGAATTCATTAAGGACAATTCTATTAACAGGAATATAATATTCGCTGTTCCAATATGTACCTATTGTATAGACAGGCTTATTAGCCTCACAGTTGAACAGCTAGCGCCTAAAAAAAAATAAGAAGGATGTCCTATCCATCGGTAGATATTCGGTTAAATTTTGAGTTTACTGTGTTATCGATTACAAAATCCTAAAATTTTAGGAATATGTAAAAAATTTAACCAATATTTTTTGAGTTCTACCTTAGAAGATATGACTTAAGTCTAACCATTTATGTAGACTTTAAAACTACATTATAAAAACTTTAAACCATTTTTGAAGTGTATTAAGATTTTTTCGGTTGTTGGATCCATTAATTAATTTTAAAATAACTGGTTTCAAAGATTACTTTGCATATAAGTACTCCGAAGGATCGATTGTACTTAGATAAGGTTGATAGTTTTTAAAATTTAAAAACTGTTGGAAATCTTTTCAAAAAGCTTATTTTTCTGGAAGATTTTCAAGGATTGTTGAATTTCAGCTGCTTGGGAAATATTTCAATCCTGGCAATTTTTAAGCAATTGTTAGAATTAAAATTAAAATGTACTCATTTCCAAAACTTAAATGTATTTACAATATTTTAATTTTTCTAATAAAAGTTGATTAACCTAGTTTTCTTATATATACTCCCACACAATAACGTGTATGTATGTGTATGTATAAATAAAGCAGATATACAATATACTATATACTTTATGTAATAAATGTATATTATATAAATAATTTTTTTCAGGATTATCAAGATATCGTCACATTGGAATTATAATATAATATACATATACACATATCATATAATATAATTCTTTCATTTAATAGTAATTTACAATATAAAAGAGAAATTTTGTCTATATTATATATTCGACCTGATTAGTCGGATGAAAAAGTCTATTCATAGACAGCTAAAAAAAAAGAGAACACACAACACAAAAAATACCAAGTAAATGAAAATAATATTCAAAAAAAAAAAAAATGGAGACTATACCAGATTACAAGGTCCTATGTCAATCACAATTCCTTTTTTTTTTTTTTTGGGTTATTTACAAAAGTATTATTAAATCACCAGTCATTTTCTTTTTTCTTGTGTTGTTTTTTTTTTTTGAAACCAATATAGATTTGATTTTTGATTCTATGAAGGAATTGTTTTGTCTATTTTTAAACCAATTGATGTGGTTAATAATAATCCAAAAACCAACAACAAAATGATAATAAGAAGAAGCTGAATAAAAACTGTAAAAAAAAATTTTTGACTTAAAAAGGACTTGATGGTTTAAATAGATTTTCCAAATTGATTGGAATTATCCTTTTTTTTATGAATACCTATGTACAAACATTTTATAACATAATTTGTGTATAGTACGTATTTAGGTCTTCTTAAATTTTTTTTTATTATCAGTCTGTAAAAATTTTGACTTCAAAAAAATTTTTTTAACAATTAAAACATGAACACAAAATGCCAAAAAATCGAAACGCTTAAATAAGTTGCAATATTAAAATTTTAATAAGACTTTATAAGGAGCTTTAGATTTTGGAACTGCATCAGAGCAGCTATATGAGTAGATTTAATATGGAACACATGAAGTTTGGAATGGGTCCAAAATATGTAAAAATTATTGGAATTTCATATAAGTATCCCGTAATATATTTCAAGTCATTGTTTCAATCATTTGTCGGCCATGTCTGTATATCTGTTATATGGCTTACTAAACTTATTGCTGAATATGCTTCTCCAGTGCCCTATTTCATAAAATTATAGAGGAAAAGTTGTAAAACATACATATAAAATAAAAGTACAGTACAGAGTAATTAAAGATTTTCTAAAAACAAAACTGTTAGTCAATTGTGACAACTTTGTCAAATAATCGCCCATTCATATATATGGAATTTAGCACTGGGTAATTGACAGATTAGGCGCAATAACATACATTGAACATCATAGTTTTTTAGGAAGTCAAATTTAATATATAGTTTAACTAAGTAATTGAAAACCATTGGCTGGCGAGGCTTTTTCATAGTTTTAGTTTGCTGAATTAATTGCTGAATAATGCTCTACCATAGGGCAGTAATGGGATTAAGCGCAATATATCGCTGTTTTTATAATACGATTTAATTAATTGATTTATTTCATTGACTTGGCTTTAATTTTTGATTGCTTTGGTTTGCTGAATAAACTGCTGAATAATGCTTCAGAAGGGTAGTTAATGCAATAAGTGAAATAAATCGATGTTTGAGGTTTTTATAAATCAGATTTAAGGGGTTATTAAGAATAAGGTGAAATTTGAATTATTGCTCTTTTAAATTTATTAAAATTTTTCAATTTTATTAATTTGAACACCAGTGTATAATAATCTTAATTTTTATTTGCTAAATAGGTAAGAAAGGTTTTTCTTATTAATAGAATAAAATAAAATTTCATTTGAAAGAAATTTTTTTCAAATTTTTCACTTATTGAAAGTTTTATTTTTGGTTTACCCAAATTCACTTAGACTTTTAATTTATTATATCCAAAGATTCGCTTCTTTTCTTTGTTTTTTTGTAATTTTTATTTTATTAAGTAACACATACTATTACCCTAAGGTTATTATATTCTTTACCTATGTCCTATATTACTATGTTATGTAATAAGTATTTAATAAAATTTAATAGATGTTGTACTGTCTATAATAAAAGACATTGATTATATTTTGATTTTATTTTACGAAACTTATAATATAATTGAGAAAAGATTATTTGCTAGTTGGACATACAGTAATTTTTTTTAATGAATTGCGTATCGGTAATAGCTCTACTCAGAAGTTACCCATAAAATTAAATCTGAAATCTTTTGATTGGCAATTAAACTCTTATGGTATTAATAAGTGCCTCTATCAAATAAATTAAATAAATGTTTTAAATTTGAAAGGATGTGGAAGCCAACAATCTATTAATTAGGCTTCCCTATCTTCTACGACCTCGTTTGCGTGAATTATAAAAAATTTTTAATAAAAATTTTTATTTTGTACTAAATAGATGTACAATGTACAATGTGTTAAAGGTTATTAACCTCCATTTGAATACGTGTCTTGTTGTAAGATTTCCTATATAGAAAAGTTTTGAAATAACATGAGACATTAATTGATAGGTATGCAAATAAATTAAAATACATTTTGCAGTTTGATGTTTGTATATACAACAAAGTCCTGTCAGATCAAATTTAATTATTACCTTTCTAAGCTTTTTTGTCGTAAAACAAATATATTGAAGATTGAAAATAAATATATATATGTATATATGTCGTTAATTTTTTACATAGGTGTATAAGGTAAAATAAAATCAATGAAAACCTAAAACTATTTTTAGAATCAAACATTCCTCAATTATTCACGTAAAATATTGAACATTTTATGTAATTCTCTTCTACTCAGGTTTTTGGAAGGCTGAAGAATTAGAAATTCCAAGCATTTTTGAAAATTTCTTTAAACTACTAGAATTTACCACATTTATTTTAATTAAAATTTATGTTTGCTGTTTGCAGTAGATTGGAAGATGTGGCCCACAACAGGTTTGAATTAAAAAACACAGCTTTCTACGTATACATTTTGAATAATAATATAAACCTATAAACCTTCGGCAGGGTTCGGCCTACATGAAATAGTAAGAAAATTTCAAAGAGAACAAAATTTAGCATATTTAGCTTCTGTATTAAATTTATACTAACATACAGCAGGGAGTCATGGCTACTAACGAAATCCACGAAGAATAAGTTGCAAAGTCTTCGTACATAAACGCGTTGTATATGATTCCTCACAATTTTCTGGCCGAATAATATCAACAACAAAAATCTGTGAGACGTAGCGAATAAAGAATGCCTTGTAAAGCAAATAACCAGAAGAAGGTGGAAGTGGATCGGACACACATTGAGAAATGACGAAAATACCAAAACTAGAATTTCAGTATGTTGGAACCAATAGACAGCAGAGCAAGAGGTAGATCCAGTTTGACATAGAAACGGACTATCCTTGGAGAAATAAATATATGCGATCTGTCCTGGATCATAATCCAAGAGAAAGTATCAAACACAGAAGATTGGAGACTTTAAGTGGAAGCCCTATTTTCCCTATAGTGGATTAACTAGAAAATGAACAAATATAAACCTATATTTAACTATTAAAAATAATATTTGCCAATTGTCCAAAATCTATAACAGTTATACCCCATAACAGTAACTGTCCTTTCAATTTTTAAATTATATCATGTGTGTGTCTAAGAATAACGTGTGTCTAAGAATGAAATATCTGTTGAATAAGGAACACATCTGGGATTCAAATAGGCACAGTTTAGTTTTAGAATACATGTGTCTATTTAATTAGACAAGTATTGATTTTTGTTATAACATTTTATATACATTATTTTATAATATGAAATAATTTATACAATATAATATATACATGTTTGTATTGTTTGCCAATTTTATTGTCTGTAAATGAAATTTTGATTTTACCTTTATACATACTCGTATTTGCTATTTTAAGATTCTTTCACGTATGTAATTTTTTTAATAAGAATTGTATTGCACAATTCACATAGAGTAAAAATATCTTCAAGTAGGTGTATTTAATTTCAATAGATACCTTTTATATACCTATATTAAATTTGATAAAATATATTGTGTAGGTACATTCCATTGTATGAATGGATTTGAATAAAATAATGTAAGTTAAAGGCTTGATTGGATGCATTCAATGGAAATACAATTTCAAATAAAAAACATTTCCCCTTTGATATTATTCAAAATCAATATTAATTATATTCTATTTCTATATTTTCATCAACTAATTACTATATTTCTAAAGTTTTAAATGAATTTATATTCTATCCAACCTGATATATCTGATTATAATGCTTCATCTGGTTTTTATTTATAAACTCTTTCAATCAACCTTTTATTGGCTTTTGTAAAATTTACTTTACAATTTTCATTTATACTAAATAATAATAATAGAATTATTAAACAACTCTTTTAAAGTTATGTAACAAAAGATCTAAAATTGTTATACAGAACCTTTGATTTGGACAGTTTTCAAATAAATTTATTGAAATCAGGGCTTCCGGAACGAAATGATATTGGAGTAAAAATAAATTGTTCTATAACATTTGGTTCTCTAAGGAGGTAAATGGAAAAAATTTGATCCGATGAACAAATTCTAATAACAAAGTTCAGTCCTCGTATCTTGAAACCAAGAAATCGGACAACCTTAATTTAAAAACCTAGTCCAAGGTTTTATGATAGACGCACTAAAAAAGTTTTGGAAATGTTGCAAAGTGGGGCATCAAAATTTTTGAGAGCTATTTGTTAAAGCGGGCTTGATAGTTGAACTTTTCCACTTTTTGGTGCCGTATTTTTGCGTTCTCATAAATTGAAAAACTCTAAGGATCTAAATTTTCACCGAAACATTTTTTGTTCCGTACTAAAAAACGTTTTGGAAACTTTCATTATTTTTGTTTTGTTCCACACCCCTGATTAGAATAGTATACAATACGTGACTTATGATTATCATCTACAAAATTATAAATTTAATTCACTTTTATGTAAAATAAAATTTTGAATTGAATATTTTTCTAATTTCTAATTCATAATTAGATTCAATATGAACACAAGACGTATCCCGTAATAAATTTTTTATAAGGAAGTTAATTATACCAATCAAGACTACCGAACGACTTTATTAAAGAAAAACTATTGGATTACGAATTTCTTAAAAATTATAGCAGAATCTTAGAGACTAATATCTTATAACTGCATATGAAATATAAATAATATTAAAATCCATAATAAAGGTCAAATTTCAAATTTTTACTAAGAATTTTGTCTTCATAAATCCCCATTTTAGAATTTTTTACTTAGAAAATATTTTTATTTTATATTTTATAATTTTATTTGTCTAGACCTAGATTATTTTCAATTAATTTTCTATTTTATTTTAAACTTTCTCAACTTTATTTATAAACAATATTTCATATTTCATTGATTGTGTTTTTATGTACATTCTGTGTATGTATGAACATACTATTATTATTTTATTTTATGTATAAAATTACATAAAGTATAAAAATACAAAAAAATTATCTAACAGTTAAAAAAATTCTAAGAAAAGAAAATCTCAATTAAATAACAAATAAAAAAAATGTACAAAGTTAATTAACTTTATGTAGTATACATGTAATTCTTATATTAACCTTTGATTTCCAAATCAAGTATATTAAATTTATTTTTATCAAGTGGGTTTAAGGATTGCAGAATACGGTTTATTATAATCATAGTTTATCAAAATCATATTTTTTAAAAACTTGTTTAATATGAGAAAAATTTCTAGGGTTATTAAAAACCAGATTTGGTATTATACTCACTTTTTTACAATCATTTCAAATAGTACACCGTGTTTTCTTTCAAAATGAAATTATTTTTTCATATTAAATCAATTAAAAATAAAAATATGGTTTTAAAAAACAGGATTTTTTGATCTCTGTTCTGTTGTGTACTTTTCCATTTCCAATTTCCCAAGTTTTCTTCACAAAATTCTGAAATAAAAAATTAAAAATATAAATAAATTTAAAAAGTTATTAAACGGTCGTTTTGCTCCACCCTGTAGTATTTAAAAAGTAATAAAATTTAAAAAACATGATTTTAAAAACAACATTGGGTTTAGCCCTTGTATATCGAATGGAGAGAATTTATAATTTGCACATTCCAATGCCACTATTATAAACCAATTCTAAGTAGTAGTGACGTAGGTGAGGTGGAACAATTTAAAATTTACTCAACTGAAAACTTAAAAAAATTTCCACGATGGTTTTTTAAACTATTGCCTAATAATGTTCAAATAAGGGTTAATAATTTACATAACAAAATTTTTTATCTAGTTCAATGTAAAATATACTGATAAAATTATAAGAGATAGACAATTTTATTAAAGTTATTGACATTTATTACAGTATATGTTTATTTATAATTACCTTCTAAATTTCATCACACAATATAATAGAAATTATAAAATTTGCAGTTAATTATAATTTAGTGACAATAAAAATATTATTATTTTATTTATATGCAATATATATGACACAATTATGAGTATTTAGCGTCAGATTAAAGCGTCATATCATAAATAAAATTCCGTTATAAAAGTTAAAATTAAATATATGACAATAAGTACTTTTATTTTTAAAATAACGCAAATGTATTCTCAGGGTTATTATATGGTTAATGTGTATTAATTGAATGTTTTATATTAATTCTGAAGACTAATCGGTTCAGTGATCTTATATAATACCTAGCGACTGGGGTAATAGCGTCAAATAGTGGACAAGGATGTCAAGGGAAGCTCTTTATGACGCGGAGTGAATTAAACAAATTTTATTAAAGTGTAGAGCGACCATAGCTTTTAAGCAGCAGTGCAAAATGATGACTCCATTTAAGATATATCTTGAAAGTCATCTAGGTCAGGTGAGCCAACTAAGCCAGAATAAAAAATGAAAAAATGGCTATCCATATTGAATCCATACTTTTCATATCATTTCATTATTACATTACACCTAAAAACTGACGTAAATAAAAATAATTAAAATTTTAAAAAATAAAAGAGTGACGTTCTTGTATTTTTTGAGTTGACAAGAATAATAATATTCTCTACGGTTTTACCTTTAAGACTTTTTGAATCTAAGACGTTGATTTCTAACGAGGTCAACAGACGAGTATCACTTTTAAATTAAAAACATCAAATTAAGCTGTCACTTCAAATGATAAATATAGAAAGAACGCATATAGTCCAACTGTCTTATACCTTTCTTTCAAATTTATCAGAATAAATTTATAAAACATGTCTGTTTCATTTTCATAATAAAATCCAAAAAAAACACAAAAAATACGCAATTCACATTTAAATTCAGAATGAAAAAATAAAAAACAAAAAATAATGAATTTTATCATTTAAACAGTTTTAAAATTGATATCACATATATGTTATTCCCAAAAGCGACGCATGGTTCTTGTCTTTGGGGGATTAGAAAATGAACAAAATGTAAAATTATTTTTTATTATACAATATGACGTGCTCTTAAAAATTGTTAGTACATATGTACCTTTACTTATTTTTTACTCAAAAAAAAAAAAGAACAACAAATTGCAAAAGTAATTTTAATAAAAAATAAAAACACTTTATTGAATCATACGTTATATAGTTCCCCTGTGGAAATTATTTCTTTAGAAATATGCTTTTTTTAATTTGAAAAAACGAAGGCATTTTTTAATAATAAAATTATATTTTAAATTTTAATTTGGAATTTTGTGGTTTTGAAGCCTTAATAACGTTTAACTGGGAAAATAAAATTTAATTAAAACTATGACTTTAATTATAAAATCGATATAATAAGATATTTCAAATTAGTAAATAAATCAGTACAACAATTATTAAGCAGTTTGGATAGCGCTGGGTATGTAAACAGTTGCTCGATATGAAAGAATTGAATACAAGCAATGAGGGATCGGACTGAAATAAATACGAGACTCTGCGATAAGATGTGTTGAAAAATTCTATTATTTGGCAAGTCTTAATGAAATAAAAATGTAATTTGTAATATAACAGTTTGACTCAATCAGGTATAACAGTTTTTTAGACTATGGAAAATATGGACCCATATATTTTAGAAAAAAAAAAGAAAATTTTCGACTACAGCGTAAAATAAATATCCCTGTATAGTAGTGAAAATTGACAACTAAATGAACATGAGCTGGCTACAGGTTCGCGTCTGAAAATGTCATAGTTTTATATTTAAGACATTCCAGATATGACAAATGAACAAAGTAAATGTCAAAATTAAATACTTGTGTAAGAAAATCTGTATTGACATGCTATTAGTATTGCTTTTACAGTTGTATTCAAAATATGGAATGACACTATTTCTAGAATATTTATATATACCTATACATAAAAATATATAAATATACAAAGTTTTAAATTAGGAGTCTTAAAGTTGGACTTATAATCAAAGTTATATGCCTTTTACAAAATATCTATGACAATATATATATATGCATATGCGAGATTCTCAATTAGTAGGGATTTTAGAGTTGGTTACAAATTGGGGATTTTATGAATTTTCCGGAATATGACGTATTTTTATATGATTTCGGAAAGATTTATAATGTGTTACAAAATCAGAAAATTAATAATTTCTTTAGTTAACATTTAAAAAATATTTTGCCGTATAATTTTGAGTTTTGATTTTTTTTCAAATATAGAAGTTTTTGTTTTTGAAATTAATTCATAAAATTTCTTACCCAAACCGAATAAGATTTCGCTATTTTGGATTTTGTATTTTGCAATTTTGTAATTTGGAATTTTGTAATTTGTGATTTTATAATTTGGTATTTTGTAAAAAGTTAAAAATTGTTTTGGGATTCTGTGATTTGGTATTTTGTAATCAGTGACTGTGTGATTTGGATTTTTGAAATTGGTATAACATACCCAACCCTTAACTACTTTTAAGCAGTTTATCATTTTAATATGCTTTAAATTGATTTACTAATTAAAATATTTTTAATATTAATTTTGCAAATTAAATTCAATCAAAAACTGATAGATTCTATTTAAAAAAAACAAAAACAGTTTTATTTATTAAAAATTTTTTAATTAATTTTTCATTACTAATGCATAATTAGCAATTCTTTTGATTTAATTAATTTTTAATTTAATTTAACTATAATTTGACTCAATATAATTTTAATATAAATTTTATATTTTTCATCATTTTCTCAATAAATTTTTATTACAATATGAGTATATAAGTAAACTACACAATATATTTAACTGATATATTTAACCCTTTTAAAAAAAATCAATGGTTTATTACTTTATTTGTGGTATATTTGAATGAAACATATGATGAAATTAAGGGGGGTTACCTATATAATAAAGTATTAAATTTTAATTTAAAAAATTGTTAATCAACACAATGAAACTTTAATGACCTAAGAATATTTAACATTGTGTACACCATCTGGGGTTTCACCCAAATTTAAAAGCTATATATATAATAAATGATAATATAAAGACATAATAAAATCACTTGAGTCATTAAAATTTTGGAAAATAAAATTTGAAGAATTTTCATTTAATATTATTGCATAATATACTTATTTACCATTGTATTATCAAAATTTATTACTTATATTTACTGGCACAAATTCCTAATTAAGTTTATTAACAATAAAAATTACAAACAAACTTAGGACAATTAATTAAATAAAATAAATTGAATAATAATGTATGTAAGCATTTTATAGTTTACTATATAATATTAGAATTTGATTAAATACAAAGTATTTTAAGGATTACAAAGGAAAATATAATTCTAAGGACAATAAAATTTTAAATAAAGATATTAAATTATTTACAAGTGGTAAGTTATTTTTTATTTGAATAATTAGTTTCCTTAAGAATTTTTTAGATTGAAAATTGTTTTAATTAGTATAATATATGTTATATGGGTTGATTTTCTTTGATCTTTCGATAAATTTAATTTAGAGACAATTTGGATATTTTAATTAATTATTAAAAAAAATATTTTAATTAATAAGAAAAGCTTATATAGTACAATATTTTGTATCTTGAGATATTTTAGAAGTTGAAAAAAATTAAAATCTCGAAACTCAACTCTTTAATAAATTTTTAAGTGAAAAAACAAGGTCTAAATTATTAATAACATCAATGAATGCCACAGCGGTTTATAGCATCGAGTTATTGTTCAGGAGACCTAACATCTTCAACTTCCAATTCAAATAAAATTAGTAGAAGACTTCGAAAGCCACCCATTCGCATTGTACACAGTTTAACAAAGAGTGACACTTTAACACATCAAAACTGTGAAACTTTTGCGTAGGTGCTGTGATGTATATGGTTTGAAGGGTAAGGAAATGAAATTATTTTGGGGAATTGGGTTTGGTATTTATATTATATATTAGAATTATAGAATGGAATAAGAACAATTGAAATTGATATTTAGAAAAATATGTAAATCTCTTTTAAATTATAGCTAAATTAATTCCATATATATGCATGCACATGGATTTAGTTTCTATTTAGATGAGTTGAGTTTCCAATAGGGTGTATTGCCTCAGTTCTACACTAGTTCAGTCGAGTAGGTGTGAGCATATATCTCCTACCCCTTGAACGAAAGATTCCCATCCCTTTAATAGTCTTCCCAATTTTTGCTTTTAAAATCAAACAAGATATCAATTACTAGGTTACAAAAATAAATCAAGAAAATACAAAATTAATAGATTTCTAAGAAGGTTATTCGAACTATCAAAACTTGGATGCGAAACAAAACATTTATAGAACTTTTTATTGAAAAACAATAGGATTTTGTTAAAAAAACAGATCTTGCTGTTATTTTTTTAATCAGAGTTTAATTTCACAGTCAATACATTGCTATAAAACAAAATCACAGCGGTTGTTTTTTTTGAATCCCACTTATTTATGTTCCATCCAGATTTCATATCTCATTTAGTCTAATATAAAATTCAAATACTTTTTAGTTGATTCAATAATGTTTTATTTCCGGAATTTTAATTAAATATTCGATATGTGGTCTGAAAATATATTCTGGTAAAAAGTAAATAATGTACACATGTACTGACGTTCTACGAATACTATAAATAAAATATTATATTCAATAAATTACCAAATTAAATATTAGATTCTTATTTATAGAGTTGCTATTTTAAATTAAATTCTATTATTATTAGTTTATATTTAACAATATACACGTTTATACAACAAAGAATGCTGGGCGATGTTGGTATTTCCGGAATGAACTGTGATGCTAAAATATAAATTACTTTTGCTTTAATTTTTCGTATAAAAATTTGAACTCAGTTGAAATTGAATAAAGAACAAATTTGTTTAATGAAAATAATTGCAACAAAATTTTTTAAAAATAGATGACATAATTGTTAAAAATATTTATTTAATTTTTTTAAACTTTAAGCACATGAAGATAATTTGGTACTTTAGTGAGGTTATAAAGATTCTAATAATAAGTTTGGTAATTATATAACAAGGGAATTAAAACTGTACTGCCTGCGGTGCCGTAGCTCCAACCTTTTACCAAATTCCCTGTGAAATAAATTTCTATAATTTCCTACCGGATCATTGCCTTCTGTTATAGAATTAAATGTTTTTTGTCAAATTTAAAATAGATTCATAAGTATAAAAATAATTTAATCGGTTACTAATCCCTACATCAAGGCAATAGATCAGACTATTTTAACAGAACAACTTAAGGCAAAACTAGTTTTAATCTGATATTCTTTTCTTTTCTTGTACGAGGGAATGGATCGCTCGAAAGTCATCCAATGAAACTGTGCGGTGTTTCTTTGAATAGTGTGCGAATTAAACACACCAAAACCACACTCTTTTTGACTCAAACTTTAGGAAGGAAGTTGTGATAGAAATGTACAGTTTGGCTATAGGGATGGGAATATGGAAGGATTTTGGGATTATTGGGAATGCAAGAAATTTGGCGGGATTTTGAAGACAAAACTGTTAATATTCTTGTTAAATTTAATTAAGCCTTACACATACGAATTACCAACTTTAGGGAACACATTGGACGGAATATGGTTCCATAATTATGCCATCTTAACATAATAAGATCAGATTTAAAATTTCTTTTACTTCTTAAGGAAAAGGGTGGTTTGAGGGGTTTGGATTGCACTCTCTGCATTGATAGGATTAAAAAAAAAATAATTAAAATTAATTCACCACAATACAATAAATATCACCACGATTTTTTGAGTCAGTAATAAATGCACAATAGGTAACCACTTTAGAAACACCATACAGTTTTGAGTTACTAGTTTGAAAAACACTCAATGAATTAAAATATGTTTTGAACTGTAAGCACATGAAGATAATTGGGTACTTTAGTGAGGTTATAAGATTCTAATGTTGAGTTCATATGCTTTTAAGTCAACTTCTTAGAGTTCCTTGAACTCCACCACTATAAATTTTTGGTTTGTTTACACAATTCTTTAAATAA
This sequence comes from Dolichopus griseipennis, assembly GCA_963082915.1. NCBI lineage: Eukaryota > Metazoa > Arthropoda > Insecta > Diptera > Dolichopodidae > Dolichopus > Dolichopus griseipennis. Next base: position 11,157,583 of record OY720442.1, read on the forward strand.
AATTACATTAATAATCAAATTCTAAAATTTCATGTTTCTTGTTCGTTCAGAATCTCTTTATGAGAATTTTAAAATATTCAAAGAACTGTCATACTGCGATGTTGCTTCGGGATGAGATCTTGTTATTTTGATAAGAAGAATTTTGCTGGTTTTTTCTGCGATTTTTGTTTTTAATATATTTTTAGAATATATATACATTTTATAATATATAACTATAAAATACATGGTATGAATTATATAATATAAGATAGAATATAAGTGATTTGTAACCAAAAAAAAAACCAAATTTAAATTTGCAATGAAAGTCAAAAATGAATAAAATATTTTTCAATTCTTGTCGTACATTACATATGTTTAAAAAAAAAAATAAACATTTTCTTATCAAGATAAAACTGTCTCTTTCTAAAGATGAATATGTTATTTTAAATTATTTACATTTTTTATAAAACAAGTTTATATTTTATTTATAATAAATGTTTTATAATAATAATAATAAGAAATAAATATTTTTCCATTTAATATTTTAATAAAATCATGACGAAACAGAAGACATAATAAATATGTAAAACATTTTGTAATATTATCAACTAAATAAGAACAGGCAATTCTTATGTTGTTTAGTTTGAGCGTTTTAAATTTAGTGTCCTTTTATAATGTTTAAATTTTGAAGATTAACAGAATATTATTACTACTGTTCTGAAGATTAATAATATTCCAACATGCAACAGGTTGTTATCATTGACAATTTGTTATAAAATATCTTAATAAATAAAATACAATTATTAATTCCTTTATTGAGTTTAAAAGTTTGTTTTAAAAATTTGGCATAAAATTTAATAAAATATCTAAAACAGACCTATTTTATACTCGGAATATGTAACAACATCGCTGTCGGTATTTGTATTGTATAGCTCTGCGTTGCATCGTACTCTAAATTGGCACTTGTCGATAATTGATCAGATAATTTTACGCTGCGTTTTTCTCTGTAAACGGAAAAGTAGACTTGCCGTTGCTTGGCTGATCGTCCAGGTTTCACTGCTGTAACATAATATTGGTCTGATAAAAGATTTGTACAGTTCAAGTATAAATTTTCTGCTCACTTCTCGATATCTCATTATCTTCAACACAATATGCATTGTTTGCTTTACCTATTCTTTGAGTTACCTCGGAAGTTTTATCATTTATACTCGCATCTAGGCTCGATGATTCTTCAATTTGAAAAGAAATTATTTAAACTTTTATAATATTTTGAAAAATATCACTGAAAAATTCATTAAACTAATATATTTAATATATGAGCAGCCTAAGGATATACAATGTCATCGCCTAAATGTATGCAAAATATGAAATATAATTTTTTTAAGGAATTATTGTTAGATAGGGATCCGAGCTGTCAAAGTTTAGTAAATTTATCGCGAAAGCGTATGAAATTTAGAGGAATCTCTATTTACACCACAATTAATTAAATTTAAATCGGATTAAAATTATTGTAACCAGGAAATTTTAATTTATTTTAATTATTAATAGGAAAAAACAAACCCTGATATAAAGAATCCTTGAATAACTAAAAAAATTATAATATTATTTATATTTAATACAGATTAAGTTATTTTAATAATATTTGTTATTTATTTTTGGAAATTTAAATCAAAATCTATTTTAAACATAGCTTTTGTATTACACAGTATTATACAAACAACCCCTTTGCGATACTTAGAATTCTATAATAAGATAATAAATAAATGAAAAATTTTTTTATAATTCAACTAGTGAACTATTAATCCTTTAATCCTACACATTCGAAAACTATAATTATCTTCATTTAAAAGAATTTTTTCAACAAAAATAAACTTTTTTTAATTCTCTTTATTTGATTATTTTTTTAACTAATTAGGGAAATTTAAAAGTTGAATTCTGATTTTTTTTTGAATTTGAAGTACTCTCGCTATATTTTTTAAATGTAAAGAATGAAGGTGTGAACCCTATGACTGACTTGTATTTTAATATTAGATGGAAATAATGTTATTTGATAACTTTTATTTATAAAATTTATATCAGAAAATAACTTTCTAGAGTGAGAGGAAAATTTTACAAAAACAATAATACCATTTTGAGCTAGCTGCCTTAAAACTGTATTTAAAATAGTAATTTTATTATATTATATTTAAGATTAAGTTTAAATGCCGATTAATGGGAATTTTTGTTTGTAACGAAGTTATTTTGATGTCTAACGCTTTTTACTAGCTTCCAATATAATATTCTGGCATATAATCGATTTTTTTAATGCAGCCCGTCTATTATGATTTTGATTTTAAATATGTAATATATTTGTCTAATAAGTAAAGTGGTCTTAATGTATGGAGGTAAAATATATTTGATATTAAACCATTTTCTACAGTTTTTTTAACTCTAATATCACGAATTCTATCTTACTCTAGTTTTATCATAAAATTATCTATTCTGGTGATTTTTGCTTCCTTGTAAAAATATTTATTAGAATAAAAATGTTTGTATTCGAACTCATACATTCTATGTTTTAACTTTTATGCACTTTCTTTTAAATTTTCGTATATTTTCCAATAAGCTTGCCCTAATGTTGTATCATATAGGTACACCATATAGGATTGAGCCTTTTTAAAATTGACTTGAATTTATAAATTTTGCATAATTTTAGGCTTTTAATAGCATTTTTAATAGTTTTAATAATTTTAACAGCTACATGTTATATTTTTATGACAGTTCCAAACAGTTTTACTAAATTTTAATAGCTATTGGTGACATTTTTATAAAATTGTAAATGTCCGTCATATGAAGATAACTTCATTCGTAATTGTTAGAATCTCTTCAGTCCACGATTACTATACTCTTCTTATTAAAATTTCATTTAAATCATTTAAAAAAAAAATCATATCATAAATTTACAAATTTTTTTTTGTTTTACTCGTGTGCACATAAATACTCGTGTGTTTCATAATACATATGTATATTCCACCTACTTATAAGATACATTTAAATCTATCTTTAGATTCAACTTATTAAAATTAAATGAAATCAAAAAATAAACAAGTGATGAAAAAAACCAAGGGTTTTTAAAAAAGCACATTTTCAAAATAATATAGTGTTTCATACTGAGTATTTATCGGAATATAATGTTGAAGCTTCAATGTTAACGTTTAATTTAGGAAATATATACGTAAATATATACTACTTACTTATAAAAACCGTAATTTTTTTAATTTTTAAGTCCTAATAGCCCCTCTATGGGAAAGGTTGCCCAATTTCTCAAGGATCTAATCCTCACTACTCCCCTTTCCCCAACTTTTTTAGGTTTAAGGAATTAAATTGTTAATTCTACCAAGATTTGGAATTTTACTTAGAATTATACAATCTAAGCAAAAATGGGTAAAACTGAGAGACAATTCAATTTAAGGAACCGCTTTTAAATTTAAGAAAAACCTTTAACATATGTTAAAGTATAATGTTGGACCTTCAAATTTTTTATATTAACAAAATAAAATTTGATAACAAAATAAACATTTGTCTTTTAAAAATTTATAAAGTTTATAAAACCAGCTATCTTTTGTCGTTTTCAGATTCAAAATACACTCAATAAAACTTTTGTTATAACAATTTGAGTAACGGGTGGGGCTACAGAAAAAAATTCTTCTACGAAATTTATTTTTTTGTAATACCTACTCGTGGTTAAAATTTCTTTTCTCTATTTCAAACGATGTATAATTTTATGTAAACATACGGACGGACTGACGGACGGACAGAATGAAACTATATAGGCATATTTTTACAAAATTTTTTGAAAATGTGCTAAAAAAGCGTAATAAAAATATAAAAACAAAATAAAATTTGTTTTGAAAAGTGTTTTTAAATTGGTGGGATTTTTTTTTTATAATACATAATACATCCCTTTCTCTTTCTTTTATACTTGTCTTTTTCTATTTATTTTTATAACCATTTTTTTTTTTTTGTATTTTTTACCCATATAATATTTACAGTTAGCCAATTCAATTTTTTTTTTTTAATACTTAAAACAATTAAATACATATAAGCATAATATATAAAATTACAATATATACAATATATTATTTTAAATATATAATACATAATTTTATATGTTTATATTATTAATATATATGTATATATAATAAAAAGTACATGAAATTTCCATCACTTTTCTGTAAAATAAGGGTAAATTATCAAGAGACTGAACAAAAGCAATTTAAGAAAAAAAAACACAAAAAGAAAAATGGAAAAAAAACCCTAAATAAAAATTGATAAAAAGACAAAACAGAATAAAAACAAAGCAGAGCTTTAGATAGAAACTGTAAAGATATTATGTAGAGAGAAAAAGAGAGAGAGAGAGAGAGTAAAAAACAAATAGGACGGTCTGGAACCCATTTTTGTTTTTCTTGTTTTTTTTTTTTTTGGTTATCCTTTAGGGTATTTCAAAAAATATGTGAGGGAACGTTTCTTTTTTTTTACTCCTGCCATATTTTGTTAAATTTTGTCCTTTATTTTTACTTTTTTTTTAATGTTATTAATTCTTTCAATATTATGTTTTATCTGTAGATACTTTTTCAACTGTAGATACTCTTTGTAGGTATTCTATGTTAAAAACCAAAAAAAAAAAAGAGTTATAATATTTGTTACATAATTTTTTTTTTTATTTTGTTTTTTATTTAAAACCCTTCTTAAGTAAAATTTTTTATTTTCACATTCTTACTTCAGGAACGCACATTTTACTAGGGTTGAATTATAGTAAAATTTATGTTTTAATGTTTGTTTTGTAAAATTTAAAATATAATTTTTTTTTTAATATATAATTTAGGTGAAATTTTTTAAAACGATATATGTATAGGTATTGGTAATTATTTAAAGGACATTTTAAGGTGCCTATTGTTTTAAATTTTCTTTATAAGTTTTGGTACAGATTAATTTGAATTGAATTAATATTATATGTTGTAATAGTTTGTAGTTGTTTTTGGTAATCCTATTTTTGAAGGTCCAATGAATTTCCTTGTTAGAGTGTTAGGGTGGTCCAGAGAAAATAGAATTAGTTATAAGGCAACTTAAACTGTTATTAAATACATTATAAGGTTCTTTTTTAAACCTGATTGGCATTTGAGGAAATATTAAATTTGTATGAAGTAAACATTTATGAAGTACTCGTATTAAAGGTATATTGTATTCGGTTATAACTATAAACTTGTATACCTAATTCCAATTACAAAACTTTAATGGATCAAATTTTGAAGATTAGATTACAATTTGCGAAAAAGGTATAAAGTGTTGCTGTTAAATAACCACAGATGCTAATTTAAAGTGTAGAGTATGAACTTTTCGCGCGAGAAGTTAGCCTTTGCTTACGCTTCATGAAACGTCATATTTAGTTGTTTTATAAGTATAGACCTTAATATGAAGAAAGAAACAAATTTGATTTATCCAAAAGTATCGGTAAAATTAAATTTTCATAGTTATCATGGTTCATGGCTGACTAGGAAATATTGGATGGATTAAAAAAAATAGGTAAAAGAGGTAGTGTATCTGTGAGGAAACAGCAGTAAGTTTCAAAATGTAAAGGAAAAATATTATTACGGTCATGAACGTCAAGCTGTTCTACTCGACAACATCTGTCTTCCTTAATTTACAAGTTGTTTTTAAATTCACAAAAAACGATTTGCATTTAAAAGTTCGAAGGTGTAATCTACGAATTTACAGATTTTTTAACCATAATAAAATTTCTTTTGTTGTTTTCAACTAGGGCTTTGTCTAGGAAATTTTGTAGAACCACTAAGACTACACTTATTCTATGCCTGATATTCATTGCATAAACTACAATATGTTACAGCTTCATTTGTTTATTATAACCACTAGAGTCCTAAAAAGTTGAAAACCCTTAGTTAAAATGTTAAAATTATAGTCACAAACCTGGCAGTTAAAAAATATTTTTTTTTCAAAGAATCATAAAAAATGGAATAATTCAAAACTTAATAAAATATTAAAATTATTATTATTCAATACTTTCAGTGGTGTCATTAATTGTAATTTATAAATTTAAAAAAAAGAACAAAAAAATTCTTAAGACCCATCAAGTTTTTAAAATTTTTATTCCAACTAATGACAACTTCGAATTTTTTCAAAACCTTTGAAAAAGTTTCAAATCAACTTTGTAATGAATATTAATAAGAGTTTTAAAGTTAATATTTTACCTTCATATTAAACTGAATACACCTACACTCAAGTTCTCTATTTAATTTTTAGAAAAATTTATTTAAAAATAACTTTTGTTTTATTTTAAAGTTGGAAAAAAAGTTATTTGGGTTTAAAATAATGTTTTTCATAAGTGTATTGAAATTTTAGTTTAAGGTTTATAATACCACTGAAAATAGAAATCAATATAAAAAAAAATATATACTTTTATTAAAGTATTACTAGCCCCCTAAAATGTAGAAAATAAAAAATTTAATATAGCTCTTGGGAATTTGTACTGCTATAATATAAAAGAAAATTGCTGGAATAAGAAACAGTTCTTTTAATGCTTGAAAACTTTTAAGCTTAAAATATTGAAAATTTTCATTAACCAAAAATTTATAGTAGATCTTTTGCATTTAAAAGTGTTTTAATATAAAAGTAAATTGCTGGATTAAGATTAACTGAATTTATTATTTATTAACTAAATTTATACTAACATACAGAATGAAAAATAAACCCATAGACGCAGGCAAGTTAATATAAAAGTATATAATAATAACGAAAACCTGAAGTTGAGAAGCGAAAGCAAAAGATACAGAAAAAAATTTTGGTGGAACATATTATCATAAAACAAAGAAATCATCTACCAAATTGGATAGTTCGAGCCTACAAAAGAGTTATTACCGGAATTGATAAAAAAATAGTCATAACGGTATTGATGGATTCTCAGTCAGATTAACTATTTCGGTATTCTTAGTCAGATGAAGTGAAACTTCAAAAATGGTTTCGGGTTTTTAGATTAAAAAGTTATTGAGATAAGGATTCCTTTCAAGTTTAGATTTTGTCTGATGTACATGCATTGAATCTGAGAAAAGACTAGCATTATAAATTTATCAACTCTTTATAATAACAGTATAAACAGAAAAGGTTTTAAATTTTTAAAATCCCTTATTCTTTTTCGATCAGGTAAATATCACTTATGATAAAACTTTTAAAAAAATATAAAGAAAAGTTTTTAAAAATTGCATACAAATTAAATACAAATTTAAAGCCCAGACACGGTATGACATGCCATACATATAAATTGTATTAAACTCAATACTATAAAATTTGTATTTAATAGCATTTAAATTTTGATTAAGAACCATATTAAAAATCAAAATTTTTTTTTCAAAAAACTTTCCATTAGGAAAGCGGAAAAACAATTAATTTCCAAATTTTCCATTACGAATTGATGTAATATGGAAAAGTCAATTTTGAGCATAAGAATAATTTCTTTCAAATTTTGATCAAAAAATATTTCAAACAATGTACAGTTTAATTGAAAATTTTCATTTTATAAAAAAAAGGAAGGGGGTGTAGAAACCATATACTAGTGCGTAAATACAAGAAAAAAGTAGAGTAGACTGTATTAACTCTAGGATATGCATTCCCGCACGAATGTAAAACAAACTATTGGAAATCAAGTATACAACTTTTTAACCTATATGTAAAAGGAAATAAGTTGCATATGTAAATAAAGAAGTCATATGGCAGCTATACTTGAACCGGTTGAAAAAACTATCGGGAATTTATGGAAATTTCATAGTCCCAGTTTTTTTTAATTTTTGAGTTATAGTGCAGATGGAAGGACGAACATATCTAGCTATATCGATTTGAACTTTTCGATTCTGATCCGATCCACAGCTTTTAGTCTATATCTACCCGCCTTCTTATCTGCGTCATAAACGTAATGACAAATTTAGTATACCCCTTGTACATATGTTCATATGGCTACAAAAATCTGGTGAAATGAACAGATATTCTAAAGTGTAGAAGAGAAAACTAAATACATATTGGATATGAAGGAATTGGATATAAAATAGGGCTAATTTGTTAGGATTCAGTGAAAATATTGAAATTGGAAATAATAGCACGGGTTGTAGCACGGAAATCATTTTATAACGCATGTTGGAAGTTTTACTGCTTGCTACTTTAATGCAGAGTAATTTACTAAAGATCTTTAGCATTCAATGTTATCTTCTAAGAAAATTGATGAATGAAATTTTTACTAAAATTTTTTTAAAGCATGTTGGAAACACCTGATACTGAATAAGTAATAGTAATCCCCTGTGATAAAACAGCACTTAATAAGCACTATTGTGTAAAACTTATAAAAAATCCAAGCTTTCAGGACTGTATTTTAAAAAATATTAAATAAAATTTTAAAAACTTGCATTAGATTTTGATTTTGTTTAGAAAAAACTCTCTGTCTCCACCTTCTGACAATAAGTATTAAACTAAATATTATTGGAAAAAGACTAAAAAGAAAAGTACATTAAATTTTTCAAAAAAGTATAATTGTGTAAAATATTTAAAATTCTTTTGAATCCATATTTTCTTTATAATTCACACACACACAAATAAAATATCAATTTTCATTTAATATTTTGTGCACTTACTATATACAATATACCATAAGTTCTTATAACACATTAGTTCTGTCATTTCTATTTTATGTTACAGTTTTTCTTTCATTTTCCAAGTAAAAATTTGAAAAAAAAAATGGAAAAACTTCTTTAAATTTTCAACTATTATTATTACTATGGGGAAAAATTTTTCATTTTTTTTTTTTTCGAATTTATCAAAACTGATTTAAAACAAACTTTTCTTTTTCAAAGAAGAAGAAGAAAAATTCATTGTTCATAAAATAATGATATGATGTCGAAAATTTTTCCAAAGTGTGAAAATTTTAGTTTTATAATACATTTGTCTGTGAAAAAACCCTTAAGCAGCTTAGAAAATTTATGGAAAAACTTTTCTTTTTTTTTGAATATAATCACATCATTTACTTTAAGATCTTGTTTTTTAGGAGATTTTAAAAAAAAGGATTTGAATAAAATTTGCCTATATAGAGTTCCTCAGTCACGCCCTCCGTATGCTTACAAAATTTTTACACCAAGTTAAATAAAGAAAGAAAATATTGACAATGGGTGGATATTGAAAAAAAATTAATATCATGGAAGAATTTTTTTTTATAGCCCCACCCAAAACGGAGCTACAGCCTTACAAAGTCCAGAAAAGCTCTACATTCAAATAGTCATAACAAAAGTTCTATAAGAGTCCAATCAGGTAGCGCCAAATGATATAATATAATGTAACACAAATGTGTGTCGGATTGTTATACGATACAATAATCTACCGTTAGCCGACACTAAATTTTTGCAAAGTTCTTGTACCTAACCGTGTAAGAAATTCGCATCGAAATTATTTCAAAACTTGAGTTATTGAGGGTACAGCAAATGGTTTCGTCTAGTAACTCGCATAGTAATTAAAATATTTGATTTGTGCGTCGTAGTTACCAAGTATTTGCGATGCGAATTTTTAACATGGTTATGGCCTTTGATCTCCTATATCTTTCAACCGGTTTGAGTTAGGTCTTTGAAATGTTGAGAGGAGTTAAATCTCAAGAAACAAATACATTCAAGCTGTTTAAGTAGCTTTTTAGTCTGACCCTCTTTAGTTAAGGAGCTGTTCAAAAGTTATTATGAACTTTTTTTTTAAAACGCTCAGTACCCAACACTTATGTATTCTCATAAATTATTTAATTTTGAAAATGGGCTTCCTAAAAGCCCTTGATTTATTTCATAACTTATTTTCTTTGGCTTTCAATAAATCTCGAATTTGTTGTTGTTTTTATTAAAATTTTCTATAGACAATGAAAAATTTCATTCAAAATTAGTTTTATTTAACCAAGTAACTTATTACTTTGAATTTAATAATATTTCAATATTTTTTATGCAGTGCAATATAATTTGTTTCAATTCAATTTTCTATTAATAATTGCTTTTATAAAATATATCGATTTTCAAATGCATCCCTTAAAACTAAGTAAAATTGATTCCACTGACTTCTTTTCATTTAGAAAGGCATCCAGCATATTAAAACTTTACGCATATGCTCTTAATAAATGTGCATTAGAATAAACGAGAATTGAACTCAAAATTAAGTTCTTAAAATCTTTTATTGAGACGTTTACTACATATTTAAAGTAAATATCTTGCAATATAAACGGTAAGTTTTGGAATCTGGGAATAAATTTCCTAATAATCAGTTTTGAGTTCATGGAACCGAAGTGGAAGACTTGCATTCAGTTAAGTGAGTAAATTAAAAGAAAATTCTGTACTTTTGCCCAATTTTCAGACAAAATCTGTAAGACAACTGATGTTTTCAAGTTTAAATTAAAATTAAATCCTTTATTAGAAAATTCCCAAAAAACCAAAATCCTGCCTAATTTACAATATCGTATATATACATAAATATTCTAGGAAAAGGGAGTAACCTTTATTTGATTTTACTTTTAAATTTCTTATAATTAGCATCTCACATAAAAACTGGTTACGCTCCTATTTTGGAGATTTTATGGAAAATTTTCGTTTTAGGAATCTTGAATTTGGTAATTTTCTTTCCTGAGGATTTTGAGCTGTTTCTTAAATGTGTTACTACATTAAAATGTACCTATATACTGTATCTAAATACAAAAAACCAATTAGGATTTATTTAAGTAAACACAGATATTAATGCAAAATTTCAAATTCGGTTTAATAACTTGGTTTAATAATTTATTAGTTGATTGATTAGTGATTAGTGATTATTAATTCATTTCTATAATTATTAAACATAAGGAGGATTATGTCCGAAAATAAGAGATTTGATCCAATGCTTGAAGGGGTCCAGTACTTAAATCTAAAATCAAGTTCAACTGTTGTCTAGTAAAGCTAACAAAAACCACGAAGCTGATGAAAATTTACCTGTTCTTAAAAAGAAGCGTTTGTCTTATAAATTCATTAAAAAATTTCCAAACCTTCTTTAAAAATTTAAAGGTTAATCAAATTTATAATTAAACCTCTATTAGGACATAATAAAATTATAAAAAAAAAAAAATTTAATTTAAATTAATTATGTAAAACCAGTTAATAAAAGACTAAAAAAATGTTAAAAAAGTGACAAAAAAATTAAATTTAAGTAAAAATTAAAATTTAAAGGAAACGTTTAAATTTATATCCTTGGACCACCCTAAAAATATAATTTTATCTAAATTAAAATTATCTTGACACTTTTTTACCTTAAAAAAAAAAAAAACCAAAAGGTAAACGAAATAACAAAAGAAATAATTTTCGCATTAAAATTGAAAAAAAAATGTTTCAGGGTTTTTGTATTTTTGTTATTCTATTTTAATTTTTAAAGGAAAATCCATCACATTTTACGAAAAACTTTAAGGAAAAATTTTTGAGAATTTTATTTTGTTGTGAAAAGCTTAATTAAAAACAAAAGATTATTTTATTATTATTTTAGAAAATTCTCATTTTGCGGTTAATAAATTTTTCCCACATTTTCCTTTTCACATTTCATAGTTTTGTGATAATAGAAGAAAATTTCAGTATTTTTTTGTGAATGTGTAACAGACGCAGAATCTGAGGAAAGGAAGGTAATTCATTTAAAATGGGTATATTCTTCATAATTTTAAAATCCTTCAATTTTATTTTATATTTAAATTGGCTTCCTTTTGTATTCTTTTATGGCTGTCTTATTCTCATATCTGAATTTTCCGTATCCTTCATGTTTAAATCTAACGAAATTTTGAATGAACTGAATTTTAAAAGAGTGAGAGTGATTTTAATAGAAATAGGAGTGTATTACCATTTCGGATCGGAAGTCATATTTTTGGAATACCTAAATTAAGGTTTAGGTTAGGAGTTTTAGTGTCACGTAGTCCTAAACTTATCTGATTCCTTAAAGTTTAAAAGATAATTCAGAATCTTCAAAACTATCATAACTGGAAATGGTTTATAATGTACACTTAAACCCTGGAACTACTTAATTAGCGCTAGAATTTCCTGATCAAATTTTAAACAAACTTTTTCATCGATCTCAGTATTAAATAGAATACAAAAATACCCAGCACAGACCAAGAAGGAAAAAATAGCACCTGCTCTAAAGAAATAAAAATAATAAAGCCTTCACCAAAACTTTTCCAACGTCTACTGAAAATCAACATTACCATTATTATTCTTCAAAGTTTACTTCTTAATTCTAAAAAATCCATAATCGATGATTCTCAATCCACGTTTTCAAAGCTATCTTTCTTATTTTCAGCTTTTAAATCAAGTTATTCATCTTTATTTGACTCTGTCCGATCGGGACACAACTAATTCTACCTTGGAATACTATCAATGCTTTTCAACCATATTTGATTCAATATCACCTATAGACAGGTTCTGCTTCTTATCGAAGATTTTTTAAGCTTTTTACACATTTAATAATATATTTTATAAGTCAAAGTTTTAAAGTATTTAAAAATAGTTTTTATTATCGGCGGAACAACTTTTATAAGAACTAAGTTCTCACGGAATCAAATACTAATTTATCTTACAGTAAGTATTTAGTGAAAACCGAGAGTGCTTAAGTATTTTCCAGAACGATGAAGTTGTTTTTAATATTTCGGCATTTCAAACGAAGGATCTCGCGTTCTAAACCAGATCAGATCAAATTTAATAAAACCAAATATAATTTATATCATAATAGCACCCCATATTTCAAATTTGAAATAGGGATTACAGCTACTTTTATAGCTACCATTTATGTATCATGGAACTTACCAAATAAATAAATAAATAATTCAATTACCCTTAAACGGAACTCAAGTTCTGAACATTCACAATTATTGACAACTTATAAAAAAACCTAATTTAGAAATATCTTAAAATACTGCAGTCCAACGTGATTTCTTCTCTTCCATTTCCTGTTTTTAATTCAATTTAATTTTTATTTGTCTATGTGTTCAAAAAAAAAAAAATAAAACAAAAAAATTGAATTCAGCAAATTCACTAACGCTTTTTATATTTTGACACCTGATGGAAATTTTATTAATTTTAAATTGACTTTTTTTTTTTTATTTTTTCCTTTTCTTTTCAAATTTCGCAAACAAAACAAATATTTTTTTTTTGTTTTTTTTGTTATTATTTTGTTATTATACAAATTGTAAAAAAAAACTGGTATGCCGAAAGTGTATACAAAAGGATACAGCAAATAATTAATATGACGTCCTTGATTATACAATTGTTTTTCATTTCTCTTTGTTTTCATTTTCATTTTCCATAGTAAATATTATTTATTTTATATTCAAAATACCCCCAAAACACAAAATAAAATACGAAATATCCCCGATAAAGTAACCTATATATACATATACATATATATATATATATATACATTATTATAATATAAGATAAATAATATAATTTATATAAAACTGTGTTCAACCAAAATAACACAAGAAAAATATAATTAAATATTTCAACTAGCAACAGAATCATAGTAAATCAACTTTTAATTCAAATTTTTAGCTGTCAGTCATTCTAATCAAATTAAATATTGTATTTAATTAAGTTCGGATAAAGTAAGTCGAATGTCCGGACGTTGAAGCAAAAGAGAGGACAATATTACTAAGAAAATTATAATAGAAATTCTTTTTAAAATACTATCGTAGTAAGAGAAGATTTTGGTATTGAGGGTCAAGGTATATTATCTGACCAATGATCTTAACCACGATGACGCCTTTTGTGTCGGAAATCCTGGGTTCAAACCCTGGCCAGATCATATCTAATAAAACAATATCGTAAAATTGTATAATTATATCGTAATAGTCAATATCGTAAAATAATATATGATTTTCTAGGAAGGTGACACAGAAGATTAAAATTTGTGTATTCATAATCTTATGCAATAGCTCCAGCCGAGTAATCAATGAGAATTCAAGAAACTGAAGCTCAATCGAAATAAACTTGGGTGAATGAACAATTCTCCTTAAAGGAAAGATTTTAAGGATAAGTATTTAATAAGTTGCTTTATAAATTCAGAAGCAGACTATAGACTGATCAGTAAATATTTAAAATCTAATTGATTTGTAGTCATATGTACAATTGGCGTGTGGTCAATTCATAATATAATGAGTTCAACTTCCGTTAATAAACTCAATATTAGTTTATTAAGCCAAAAAGGTAGTAACTGTATAAATTGGTAAACTTTTTAAATTTAAATTGATATTTTTGTATTCTTTTAAGATCTACAAGTACTGTTTTTAGGGCTCTTGTTTGCTTAAAATGTCCCAAATTTTTTAACAATATTCTCTGTTGCTTACAATCAAAAGTGTTGCGACAAAAAACTGAGTAACTTGCGATATTTAAGAAAATTATTTCTTTATTGAATGCTAAATGTTGAACTGTTAGTTATGCCAGTAATTTAAACCCAATGGTGAATATTAGCTGAGTTGAGTTGAAAACCAATTTAAATTTTTTTCACTTTTACTAGAATTCAAACCAAAACTTTTCGATTGAAAGACTGATTTTCTTATCCCTGTGCACCTTCCAATAAGAATGAGGTTGAACCAATATTGTTACTATTACTGTATTCTTATTAATAGGTTTCATGTAAAGAGAGGAACGGGCGTATATTAAACGTTATATTATAAAATACAATATTCTTTAGATTTAAAGTTCGTAACGAGGTTCTAATTAAATACCAACTACCCTATTTTGACCATTATCAAATTTTAATTAACAATCACTGCATTTCTGGATTCCGTTACTATTTTAATTTCTTATAACAATAGCAAATTTTCTCTCATAATATTGTTATGCTTTGTAATGACTTTTGACGAATGACCCTGAGTTGAAATGAACAATTGAATGAATGAAAAAAAAAACGAAAGCAACATTAACAAAACAAAAAAAAATTAAATTTGCTGAAATGAGGTTTTGCTTTTGTTTTATTTTAGTCTAGGTTTCATTATATTTATAAGAATTTTGTAATTTTTGTAATTTTTATAATTTTTGAGTGGGAGGAAAATTGTTTTTTCATTAAACAATATAAAC
>OY720442.1:11172901-11267156 GCA_963082915.1 Dolichopus griseipennis
AATTTCCTTGTTAGGGTGGTCCAGAGAAAATGGAATTAGTTATAAGGCAACTTAAACTGTTATTAAATACTTATAATATCTTTTTTAACCTAATTGACATTTGAGGAAATATAAAACTTCATGTATGAAGTACTCGTATTAAAAGGTATATTGTATTCGGTTATAACTATAAACTTGTATACCTAATTCCAATTACAAAACTTTAATGGATCAAATTTTGAAGATTAGATTACAATTTGCGATAAGGTATAAAGTGTTGCGGTTAAATAACGACAGATGCTAATTTGAAGTATAGAGTAGGAAGGAACTTTCGTGCGAAAAATTAAATTTCGCTTACGCTTCATGAAACGTCATATTAAGTTGTTTTATAAGACCATAATATGCAGAATGAAACATCAGTTATAAAATTTGATTTATCCAAAAGTATCGGTAAAATTAAATTTTCATAGTTATCATGGTTCATGGCTGACTAGGAAATATTGGATGGATTAAAAAAAATAGGTAAAAGAAGTAGTGTATCTGTGAGGAAACAGCAGTAAGTTTCAAAATATAAAGGAAAAATATTATTACGGTCATGAACGTCAAGCTGTTCTACTCGACAACATCTGTCTTCCTTAATTTACAAGTTGTTTTTAAATTCACAAAAAACGATTTGCATTTAAAGCTTCGAAGGTGTTATCTACGAATTTACAGATTTTTTAACCTTAATAAAATTTCTTAACGATTAAAATTTCTTTTGTTGTTTCCAATTAAACCTTTGCCCAGGGAATTTTGTAGAACTATATACTAAACTTATTCTATGCCTGATATTCTTTGCATAACCTACAATATGTTGCAGCTTCATTTTGTTTTTATTACCAATAGAGTCCTAAAAAGTTCAAAATCCCTTATTTAAAACTTTCAAATATAAAACTCAAGTCACAGACCTAGCAAAAATATTTATTTTCAAAGGTTCGTAAAAAGTAGAATATTTCAAAACTTAATAAAATATTAAAATTATTATTATTCAATACTTTCAGTGGTGTCATTAATTGTAATTTATAAATTTAATAAAAAGAACAAAACAATTTTTAAGACCCATCAAGTTTTTAAAATTTTTATTCCAAAATGACAACTTAAAATTTTTTCAAAACCTTTGAAAAAGTTTCAAATCAACTTTGTATTGAATATTAATACGAGTTTTAAAGGTAATATTTTTTACCTTCATAAAAAACTGAATACACCTACACTCAAGTTCTCTATTTAATTTTTAGAAAAATTTATTTAAAAATAACTTTTGTTTTATTTTAAAGTTAAAAAAAAAGTTATTTGGGTTTAAAATAATGTTTATCATAACTGTATTGAAATTTTAGTTTAAGGTTTATAATACCACTGAAAATAGAAATCAATATAAAAAAAAAATTATTACTAGCCCGCTTAAATGTAGAAAATAAAAAACTGATTGTAGATCTTGGCAATTTCTTACTGCTATAATATAAAAGTAAATTGCTGGGATAAGAAACTATTCTTTTAATGTTTGAAAATTTTCATTAACCAAAAATTGATAGTAGATCGTTTGCATTTAAGAGTGTTTTAATATGCTGGATTAAGATTAACTGAATTTATTAAATTTATGGTCAGATTTCTAATATTAATGTATCACTAACATACAGAATGAAAAATAAACCCATAGGCCAAACCTATGGTAATAATAACCAAACCTTGAAGTTGAGAAGCGAGAGTAAAAGATGAAAAAAAAAATGTTGGGAATATAATATCATAAAACAAAGAAATCATTTACCATATTGGATAGTTCGAGCCTACAAAAATGTTCTTACTAATAGTAATAAAGGAATTAAGAAATTTTAAATCTGTTTTAGTCGTCAAATCCACTATTTCAATACTTTTGGTCGGAAAAATTGAAACTTCAAAAATGGTTTCGGGTTTTTTGATTAAAAAGTTATTGAGATAAGGATTCCTTTCAAGTTTAGATTTTGTCTGACGTACATGCATTGAATCTGAGAAAAGACTAGCATTATAAATTTATCAACTCTTTATAATAACAGTATAAACAGAAAAGGTTTTAAATTTTTAAAAGCCCTTATTATGTTTTCCATCAGGTAAATTATGAGGTAAATATCACTTATGATAAAACTTTTAAAAAAATATAAAGAAAAGTTTTTAAAAATTGCATACAAATTAAATACAAATTTAAAGCCCAGACACGGTATGACATGCCATACATATAAATTGTATTAAACTCAATTCTATAAAATTTGTATTTAATGGGATTTAAATTTTGATTAAGAATCATATTAGAATTCAAAACTTTTTTTTTTAAACTTTCTATAGAAAAGCGGAAAAACAATTAATTTCCAAATTTTCCATTACGAATTGATGTAATCTGGAAAAGTCAATTTTGAGCATAAGAATAATTTCTTTCAAATTTTGATCAAAAAATATTTCAAACAATGTACAATTTAATTGAAAATTTTAATTTAATAAAAGAGGAAGGGGGGAATAGAAACCATACTAGTAGCGTAAATACAAGAAAAACAAGGAATAGAATAAAGTAGTTCTGTGTCACATCTAGGATACCCGCACGAATGCAAAATAAACTTTTTGAAATCTAAAACACAAATTTTTAGACTCAATTATGTATAGAAGGAAATAAATTGCTTATTTAAATAAAGAAGTTATATGGCAGCTACTTGAACAGATTTAAAAAAACTATGGGGAATTTATGGAAATTTCATAGTCAAACAGCTTTTTTAAATTTTTGAATTATAGTGCAGATGGAAGGATGAACATATCTAGCTATATCGATTTGAACTTTTCGATTCTGATCCGATCCACAGCTTTTAGTCTATATCTACCTTCTTCTCTGCGTCATAAACATAATGACAAATTCAGTATACCCCTTGTACATATGTTCATATGGGTACAAAAATCTGATGAAATGAACAGGTATTTTAAGGTTTAGCAGAACATTTCCAAAGAAGGCTTATTGTGTTACTTATGAAGCAGTAAAAATATTGAAATGGAAAATAATTGAACAAATTCAAAATTTAAATTTTTCTATTTTAATTGTAACACCGTAATCAGTTTATAAAGCATATTGGAAGTTTTAGAGCTTGCTATTTTATTACAGTGCAATTTACTGAAGAAAAGATCTTGAGGACACACTTTTATCTTCCAAGAAAATTGATGAATGCAATCTAAATTTCAATTTCTTTAAAGCATATTGGAAACACCTGATACTGAATAAGTAATAGTAATCCCCTGTGATAAAACAGCACACTTGATAAGCACTATTGTGTAAAACTTATAAAAAATCCAAGCCCTCAGGACTGTATTTTAAAAAATATTAAATAAAATTTTAAACACTTGTATTAGATTTTGATTTTGTTTAGAAAAAACTCTCTCTCTCCTGCACCTTCTGACAATAAGTATTAAACTAAATATTATTGGAAAAAGACTAAAAAGAAAAGTACATTAAATTTTTCAAAAAAGCAAAATTGTGTAAAATATTTAAAATTCTTTTGAATCCTAATTTTCTTTATAATAATACACACACACAAATAAAATATCAATTTTCATTTAATATTTTGTGCACTTACTATATACAATATACCATAAGTTCTTATAACACATTAGTTCTGTCATTTCTATTTTATGTTACAGTTTTTCTTTCATTTTCCAAGTAAAAATTGAAAAAAAAAAATGGAAAAACTTCTTTAAATTTTCAACTATTATTATTACTATGGGGAAAAATTTTTCATTTTTTTTTTTTTCGAATTTATCAAAACTGATTTAAAACAAACTTTTCTTTTTCAAAGAAGAAGAAGAAAAATTCATTGTTCATAAAATAATGATATGATGTCGAAAATTTTTCCAAAGTGTGAAAATTTTAGTTTTATAATACATTTGTCTGTGAAAAAACCCTTAAGCAGCTTAGAAAATTTATGGAAAAAACTTTTCTTTTTTTTGAATATAATCACATCATTTACTTTAAGATCTTGTTTTTTAGGAGATTTTTAAAAAAAGGATTTGAATAAAATTTGCCTATATAGAGTTCCTCAGTCACGCCCTCCGTATGTTTACAAAATTTTTACACCAGGTTAAATAAAGAAAGAAAATATTGACAATGGGTGGATATTGAAAAAAAATTAATATCATGGAAGAATTTTTTTTTATAGCCCCACCCAAAACGGAGCTACAGCCTTAAAAAGTCCAGAAAAGCTCTATATTCAAATAGTCATAACAAAAGTTCTATAAGAGTCCAATCAGGTAGCGCCAAATGATATTATAATATAATGTAACACAAATGTGTGTCGGATTGTCATACGATACAATAATCTACCGTTAGCCGACAGTAAATTTTTGCAAAGTTCTTGTACCTAACCGTGTAAGAAATTCGCATCGAAATTATTTCAAAACTTGAGTTATTGAGGGTACAGCAAATGGTTTCGTCTAGTAATTCGCATAGTAATTAAAATATTTGATTTGTGCGTCGTAGTTACCAAGTATTTGCGATGCGAATTTTTAACATGGTTATGGCCTTTGATCTCCTATATCTTTCAATCGGTTTGAGTTAGGTCTTTGAAATGTTGAGAGGAGTTAAATCTCAAGAAACAAATACATTCAAGCTGTTTAAGTAGCTTTTTAGTCTGACCCTTCGTTAAGGAGCTGTTCAAAAGTTATTATGAACTTTTTTTTTAAAACGCTCATTACCCAACACTTAAATATTCTAATAAATTATTTAATTTTGAAAATGGGCTTCCTCAAAGCCCTTGATTTATTTCAAAACTTATTTTCTTTGGCTTTCAATAAATTTCACATTTGTTGTTGTCTTTATTAAAATTTTCCATAGACAATGAAAAATTTTATTCAAAATTAGTTTTATTTAACCAAGTAACTTATTACTTTGAATTTAATAATATTTCAATATTTTTTATGCAGTGCAATATAATTTGTTTCAATTCAATTTTCTATTAATAAATTGCTTTTATAAAATATGTCGATTTTCAAATGCATCCCTGAAAACTAAGTAAAATTGATTCCACTGACTTCTTTTCATCTAGAAAGTCATCCAGCATATTAAAACTTTACGCATATGCTCTTAATAAATGTGCATTAGAATAAACGAGAATTGAACTCAAAATTAAGTTCTTAAAATCTTATATTGAGTCGTTTACTATATATTTGAAGTAAATATTTTGCAATATAAACAGTAAGTTTTGGAATCTGGGAGTAAAATTCCATATAATCAGTTTTGAGTTCATGGAACTGAAGTAGAATACCTTCATTCACTTAAGTGAATAAATTAAAAGAATATTCTGTACTTTTTACACAATTTTCTGACAAAATCTGTTGTTTTCAAGTTTAAATTAAAATTAAATCCTTTATTAGAAATTTGCCAAAAAACTAAAATCCCTCCCTAATTCAGAATCTGATTTTGAATTTAACTTTTAATCTCCTGTAATTAGCATTTCACATAAAAACTGGTTACGCTCCTATTTTGGAGATTTTACGGAAAATTTTGGTTTTAGGAATCTTGAATTTGGTAATTTTAATTTTTGGGAATTTTGAGTTGTTTCTTAAATGAACCTATATATTGTATCTAAATACAAATAACCAATTAGGATTTATTTAAGTAAACACAGATATTAATGCAAAATTTCAAATTCGGTTTAGTAACTTGGTTTAATAATTTATTAGTTGATTGATTAGTGATTACTAATTCATTTCTATAATTATTAAACATAAGAAGGATTATGTCCGAAAATAAGAGATTTGATCCAATGCTTGAAGGGGGAAGGGTCCAGTACTTAAATCTAAAACGAAAACTAAGTGTTATCCAGTAAAGCTAACAAAAACCATGAAGCTGATGAAAAATTTAGCTGTTCTTAAAAAGAAATGTTTATCCTTTAAATTCACTGGAAACATTCCAAACCTTCTTTAAAAATTTAAAAGTTAATCAAATTTATAATTAAACCTCTATTAGGGCATAATAAAATTACAAAAAAGTAAAAAATTTTAATATAAATTAATTATGCAAAGCCAGTTAATAAAAAACCTGAAGAAATGTAAAAAACTGACGACAAAATTAAATTTATGTAAAAATTAAAATTTAAAGGAAACGTTTAAATTTATATCCTTGGACCACCCTAAAAATATAATTTTATCTAAATTAAAATTATCTTGACACTTTTTTACCTTAAAAAAAAAAAAAAACCAAAAGGTAAACGAAATAACGAAAGAAATAATTTTCGCATTAAAATTGAAAAAATATTTCAGGGTTTTTGTATTTTTTTTATTCAAAATTTTATTTTTAAAGGAAAATCCATCACATTTTACGAAAAACTTTAAGGAAAAATGTTTGAGAATTTTATTTTGTTGTGAAAAGCTTAATTAAAAACAAAAGATTATTTTATTATTATTTTAAAAAATTCTCATTTTGCGGTTAATAAATTTTTCCCACCTTTTCCTTTTCACATTTCATAGTTTTGTGATAATAGAAGAAAATTTCAGTATTTTTTTGTGAATGTGTAACAGACGCAGAATTTGAGGAAAGGAAGGTGATTCCTTTAAAATGGGTATATTCTTCATAATTTTAAAAAAATTTTAAATAAAATCCTTCAATTTTATTTTATATTTAAATTGGCTTCCTTTTGAATTATTCTTTTATTGCTGCCTTATTCTCATATCTGAATTTTCCGTATCCTTCAGGTTTAAATCTAACGGAATTTTGAATGAACTGAATTTTAAAAGAGTGTTATATTTCTCTTTATTATAAAAGAGTGTGATTTTAATAAAAATGGGATTCTATTAGCACTTCGGATCGGAAGTCATATTTTTGGAATACCTAAATTAAGGTTTAGGTTAGGAGTTTTAGTGTCCTCACGTAGTCCTAAGCTTATCTGATTCCTTAAAGTTGAAAAAATAATTAAGAATCTTCAAAACAATGATAACTGGAAATGGTTTATAATGTACACTTTAACCGGGGAACTAATTAACTGGCACTATAATTTCCCGATAAAATTTTAAAGTAACTTATTCGTCGACCTCAGTATTACTTTAACGCTGTTTTTTCTGAGCTGGTACTGCAGAGTTTTAATCATTACCTTTTTCTAAAAAAATATTTCCAATGTCTCTGGAAAATCAACGTTGACCATAATTATACGCCCAAGTTTTCCTCTTTATTCTATAAAATCCATGATCTATTATTCGCAATCCACGTTTTCAAAGCTATTTTTCTTATTTTCACCTTTAAAATTAGGCTGTTGGTCTGAATATGATTTAGTTCTATCGAGACACAACTATTATTACTTTGGAATACTTTCGATGCTTTTTAACCATATTTGATTCAATATCACCCACAGACAGATTTTGCCTTTTATCGAAGATCTTTGGAGCTTTTTATAAATTTAATAATCGGCTTTTCAAACGAAGGATCTCGGATTTAAGTTCCGACCAGATCATATTAAATAAAACCAAATATAATTTATAATTTATATTATAATAGCAACACACATTTCAAGTTTAAGACCGGGAATATAGCTACTTGGTCCATTCATGTATCATGGTACTTAATAAATAAATAAAAAAATATTTCTATTAATCAAAAACTGAACTGAAACCCTGAACATTCACAACCTTATTGACAGTTTATTAAAAAAACTTTTAAGTTTAGAAATATCTTAAAATACTGCAGTCCAACGTGATTTCTTCTCTTCCATTTCCTGTTTTTAATTCAATTTAATTTTTATTTGTCTATGTGTTCAAAAAAAAATTCAATTCAGCAAATTCACTAACGCTTTTTATATTTTGACACCTGATGGAAATTTTATTAATTTTAAATTGACTTTTTTTTTGTTTTTTCCTTTTCTTTTCAAATTTCGCAAACAAAACAAATATTTTTTGTTTTGTTTTTATTGTTATTATTTTGTTATTTAACAAATTGTAAAAAAAAAACTGGTATGCCGAAAGTGTATACAAAAGGATACAGCAAATAATTAATATGACGTCCTTGATTATACAATTGTTTTTCATTTCTCTTTGTTATTTTCATTTTCCATAGTAAATATTATTTATTTTATATTCAAAATACCCCCAAAACACAAAATAAAAACGAAATATCCCCGATAAAGTAACCTATATATACATATACATATATATATATATATATACATTATTAAAATATAAGATAAATAATATAATTTATATTATAAAACTGTGTTCAACCAAAATAACCCAAGAAAAATATAATTAAATATTTCAACTATAGCAAAAGAATCATAGTAAATCAACTTTATATTATTATATTTTTAGCTGTTAGCCATTCTAATCGAATTAAATATTGTATTTAATTAAGCTCGGACACAGTAAGTCGAATGTTCGGACGTTGAAGCAGGATAGAGGACAATATTATTAAGAAAATAATTATAAGGAATCCTTTCTAAAATACAATTTATCGTACTAAAAGAAGGTATTGGTATTAGGAGCGGCAGGTATATTATGTCGGAAGTCCTGGGTTCAAACCCTGGCCAGATCATATCTAATAAAACAATATCGTAAAATTGTATAATTATATCGTAATAGTCAATATCGTAAAATAATATATGATTTTCTAGGAAGGTGACACAGAAGATTAAAATTTGTGTATTCATAATCTTATGCAATAGCTCCAGCCGAGTAATCAATGAGAATTCAAGAAACTGAAGCTCAATCGAAATAAACTTGGGTGAATGAACTATTCTCCTTAAAGGAAAGATTTTGAGGATAAGTATTTAATAAGTTGCTTAATAAATTCAGAAGCAGACTATAGACTGATCAGTAAATATTTAAAATATAATTGATTTGTAGTCATATGTACAATTGGCGTGTGGTCAATTCATAATATAATGAGTTCAACTTCCGTTAATAAACTCAATATTAGTTTATTAAGCCAAAAAGGTAGTAACTGTATAAATTGGTAAACTTTTTAAATTTAAATTGATATTTTTGTATTCTTTTTAAGATCTACAAGTACTGTTTTTAGGGCTCTTGTTTGCTGAAAATGTCTCAATTTTTTTAACTATATTCTCTGTTGTTTACAATCAAAAGTGTCGCAACAAAAAATTGAGCAACTTGCGAGATTTAAGAAAATTATTTCTTTATTTGAACTGTTAGTTTTGCCAGTAATTTAAACCCAATGGTAAATATTAGCTGAGTTCAGTTGAAAACCAATTTAAATTTTTTTTCACTTTTACTAGAATTCAAACCAAGACTTTTCGATTGAAAGACTGATTCTCTTATCCCTGTGCCACCTTCCAGTAATATTGAACACCCCTGTGTTCAATCTTACTGGAATGAGTTTGAACTAATATTGCATCAAGTTGTAACTATTATTGTATTCTAATTAAAAGGTTTGCATGTAAAGAGAGGAAGGAGCGTATATTAAACGTTATATTATAAAATACAATATTGTTTAGATTTAAAGTTCGTAACGAGATTCTAATTAAATACCAACTACCCTATTTTGACCATTACCAAATTTTAATTAACAGTTACTGCATTTCTGGATTCCGTTACTATTTTAATTTTTTATAACAATAGCAAATTTTCTCTCATAATATTGTTATGCTTTGTAATGACTTTTGACGAATGACCCTGAGTTGAAATGAACAATTGAATGAATGAGAAAAAACGAAAGCAACATTAACAAAAAAAAAAAAAAAATTAAATTTGCTGAAATGAGGTTTTGCTTTTGTTTTATTTTAGTCTAGGTTTCATTATGTTTATAAGAATTTTGTAATTTTTGAGTGGGAGGAAAATTGTTTTTCATTAAACAATATAAACGAAATGACTTTTAAGATGACTCACTCTTTGGTACCATAATAATATCAAAGTAAATTACACAATACTCTTGTAATGAAAGAAGAATAGAAAACCAACAGAGTCCTACAAATTCAATGACCCACCTATTTGCCATTACCATTACCGTTTACAATTTATTTTTTTTTTTGTTCTTGTTTTTGTTTTTCTAATTTTCACTAAAATTAAAACCATAGTTGGCATTTGCTAACTTCTCTATGATGTACGCACGATATGAGAGGAAAAACAGTTATAATAAAAAAAAAAAAAAGAAAAAAAAAAATTATAGACAGGATACTAAAGTTTAATTTTATATATTCTGTATAGGTTTGTATGAAATGTTAGAAAAGAACAGAAACAAAATTAATGAAAGACTACATTTGAATAGTAATTTTTTTTTTGTGAAGGAGGGTTTGATTGGTTTTTATTTACTTCTTCTGTTTTAAGTTTTTATAGTAGGTACAGTTGTATTGTTTTGTTGAAAGTTAAAAGTTGACGTGATTGGAACACAAAATTTGTTTATATTGGTTTTTTTTTTAATTTGCTGAATAGGCAAAAAAAGTGTAAAAGAAAACAACAAATTTTATTTTGTAGAAAAAATTCAAAAAAAAAATTTGTTAATATTTATGAAAATAAAATCCCTTTAAAAACTTAATAATAATTTGTCTGGAAATTTATATATTATTTTAAAAAAAGAAGGTGGGTTTATTTCGATAAATAAGAGTTGGTATAAGAATAAGAAGAGAAATAACCCTAATAATTCGTTTAATCTAAAAATTTCTATGTTTTAGACAAATTTAAAAGATTTTTTTAGGACGTTTTTTAGAATGAAATCACAATATAAAATATTAAAATAATATTATAATTTTTTAAATAAATTAAATTTTTGAAAATAATTTTAAAAGTATATTTACAATGAACACTCTTGTTTTTCTTTCTACACGTAGCTATCTGTCAAACTAAGTTAAATGTATTGAATTATATGAAATTGTCGCAGTAGACGCAGCTCTGACGTAGCCATTACGTAGCCATTAAAAAAGTTGTTTATCTTTTAATTTTTTCACTTTCTTTACGTCAAATGTCAAATAATTGAACTTTAAAAAATAAAAAAATATTTTATCAGAATAAAAATTATTAATTTTTTTTCTATCTAGAGTTAAATAATATCAAACCATTATTTAAAATAACTATACAATAAATTTAAACAATTGAATATTTTTTAATTCATACAATTTGTAAACGCAAAAATGTCAAAAAACGCTGTCATATCAATTTCGATGTAGACACTCCTTTGTTGAGTGGGTAATGAGAGCGAAACGAGAGCGTCATTGTAGATAGGCTACGAGAAATATAAAAATAATATTAAAAATAAGAAAAATCTTTGGGATATTATATTATTTAATCACTGTGGAAAATGGTTGTTCACTATACCTTTTTCTCAATACAATGAGTTAAATCGACGTTTAAGTTGAATTTTCATTTATTTATTAAATTAATTTAAATCTTTAACTATTATTATTTAACATTACTTCTATTCTATGAAAGAACACGAAGTATTTTTAAATTATGTTTAATTCATAAGTGCTTTAGTGAATAAATTTGAATTTTTAAGATTAAAAATTAGAAAATTATAATGTTTCTATCAATACCTAATCAATACCTAAATGTAATATTGTTATTTAAAATCTTTCAAAAATTTTTATTTAAACTTAACTCTCATAAGTTTCCAAATATTCTCAGATCAATTAATCCTAGGCATTATTTTAATCGAATTATCCTGATCCTGCCCAAAGATGGAAAATAAATATGTAATAATGCAAGTAACGAGGTTATCTAATCTTTACGAAATTTTATGAAATAATTTTTCATATAAAGTGATTAAAGTGAAAATAGAAAATTGTTACAACATCTGTAATAAGTAATTATTAAAACTAATTTTAATAAATTAGTGATAATTTAATTACTATTTTAAATAAAATATTTTCTTTTATTAAAAAAATTAAAATTAAAAATTAATAAAATTAAAGAATAATTATTATTTAAAATAAAACTGAGAATATTTCCCTTTTGACTTTTTCTTATACTCCAAATGTAAAAAATATTGAGATTTAGTAATAGAAATTGTATAATCATCTTGTGATAAGGCTATTAAAATTAATTATAAAAAGGATTCGGACAAACTACTTGCAAGAAATCAGAGTTGGTTTTAATTTAAATTCAGTAATCAGCTAGAATTTGCACTTGAAATATATTTCTAAGTTATATTTTCCAACTACGGTCTGAACTTTAAATTTTTTAATAAATATTAAATATTTTTACGATTACAATATTTTTAATAATGAAAAACTATCTGATAAATTTTATTATTATAATTTTCATTTCCTGTAGGAAGCTCGAATGACATTTAGAAAAATACTTACATAACATGTACAGGAGTGACTAAAAATGTACAAATATTTTATATTATTCAAGAAATTTTTTGATTTTTTTTTAGAGTATCTACAGATCGTACTACTAGAATGAGTAATATATTACCGGTGTGGTGTTTTAAAGCAGAATAAATAAAGCTAAAGCTGCTTTTAGAACTCGATCAAACATATGGCAGTCAAATAATATCGCCCTGCGTATAAAGCTAAAAATATTTGAAACAAACGTCAAATCAGCACTTCTATACGGCTGTGAAACATGGAAGGCAACCGCCAATATCACCAAAAAGAAGTATATAAACCGTTGTCTTCACCACATCTTAAGAGTTCGTTCAAAAGATGATTGAAGTCGAGATACGAGAGAGAAAATGGCGATGGATCGGATATACCTTGAGGAAACCAGAAGAAAACATTGCAAGTTTTGAGTGGAACCCACAAGGCAGACGACGAGTGGATAGACCAAGGAAAACATGGAGAAGTACTGTTTTGAAAGAGGTAGAAGCGCAACACAAAAAATTGGTTACAGCTAAAAGGAATTGCTTAGGATCGTGAAAAGTGTAGTGGATTTGTTGACGCCCTATGCCCCACCAGAGGTTGTAGGATCCAGTAAGTAAGTACGGAAGTATTGTGCTTTAAATATCATCTCTTTAAATTGTTTGTGTAAATGTCAAATTACAGCTGTAAAATAAATACATAGTATTTACTATACAGTATTTTTATTTATTGTTATGCCAAAACTTAAATGTTGAAAAATTTTTAACCCTCATATCCTACGAACAGTTAAAATTAGAGACCTAAAATTTAGAATTTTTGATATGATCTTTTGTAAGAGTCATATAAGTAGGATTAGCTACATTGGGTTAAAAAGTTATCTAATTATCAATCTTATTATTGGTATTTTTGCACAGTAAGCTTTTTTTTTTTAAATTAATTATGAAATTGTGCAATTTAAAAACCCTTTAATTTATTCAATTACTTCTCCAAATAAAAATTTCAATGTTTCATTTTTGGACCACCTTGCACATAAAATTAAAGACAATTGTTTTTACCAAGGATATTCAATTAAATCTTTTATTTCTTTTACAATTTTTCTTTAGTTTGAACTTTTGTTCAATTCATTTCACTTTATTATTTTTAATTTTCTCCAAAGGTATGAATCTCAATTATGAAAATTCTCATTTATATTTTCACCTTTTCTTTTTGAATTTTCTTTGATAATTCTTTTTTTTACTTGAACTTCCTAATTTTGTTTTAGTTCCATTTTTTTAATTGTAAATTAAAAATTTTTATTGTAATTTTAATTGTTATTTAATGAAAATGTCATTCACAAGACATAAAATTTTTTTATTAAAATTTAGTATTCTGTAAAATATAATTTTTTTTTAATATAATATTAAAGGTTTTCAAGTTTAACTTATGCTTTCTAATACGAGTTTTTGTATGTGTGTGTTAAATTATTTTGAATTTAAAAATGTGAAGTGAATTGCGTTAAAGGAATCAATTGTGAATATAGCCTTATATAACCACTTTGGAAAAAATGTTGGTAATATAATTTTTTAGGGTCTTTTCTTAAGTTGGTGTTAGAAGTTTATATCTGCTCTTATACTAGGTCTTATTCTGCATCAAACTTTAATTAAACAAACAATGATTTAATCAAACAACATTCTAAAGAAACTGTAGAATGGTAGTAAGACTGGTAGTAAGGCTTTCTTATAATATCTTTAGAAAACAATTAAAACTTGGACACTTTTCTAAAATTTTGTACAATTTTTCTTAACTATCAAGCATTTCCGTATAAATTAAAATTTTTAAGTACTTGGCTGACCCACATATTTCACACAGTTTTAATAATCCTTTATTAAATCAACAATTAAACATAATAAAATATGTTTTAATATTATTGAGTTTTATGAATCCTGTATTAAATTTAAATAAATGTAGACTCTTAAAAGGATCTAAAAATAATAAAAGATATTAATCTTAGGAATAATAATATTTGCATTACATAAACAGATTGAGTTCTTGGGTTCGAAAAAAACAAAAGTGCTTGGAAATTAAAAAGAAAAGCATTAATTTTAAATACCCCATCTTTCAGATTCAAGTGACTTGATAATTGTTCTTTTTCCGCACAGCAAATTATATATTCCCTTAAATGTAAAAAAGTTGTGGGAAGAAGGAAGTACAGTTATAAGAATTTAATTCCTTTTGTTTTTTTTTAGTAAAATTACATTTTTTACCACAAACTAATTATAACTAAGTTTTAATTATTTTAATTGAAAATTTTTAATATTCTATTCTTAGTCTGTAATTTATTATTCATTATTTATTACAGTAGAATTTATTTTTAAAATTTTTAGCTTTTAGTAACTGTCAGTTTTACTTATTTCACCTAATTATTACAGTTCATTCCATAGTACGTTTCAAATGTTATTTCTTTCAGAATTAGCGGATTAGGATCCAATTTTTAAAACTAAAAAATTATTATGAAGTGTTAATCTTTATATATCCCAAAAATGTTTCAGAACCTAATAATATTTTATTTTAAAAAAGCCTGTTTTACATATTTACACATTACGTATTATAGAAATCGAATTTTGAATTATCAGAAGTCAAATTCTTTAACATAACATTCTATATTTTAATCGTGAAGTATAATTGTCAATTATGACATTAAAAATTAACTTTACTTTCAAGTTGTCAACAATTATCTGTCATTATTTTTAATTATTACAATTTGAATTACAATTCAATTCAATAAACTATATTACAATGAATAAATTAAATTACAATTGAGTAATTAGTAGACCATGTAAGAGATGTAAGGAATAATGTAATTATATATAATTTTAAAATATAAAAATTCTTAAACAGTTTTTTAATAATCCATGTTATAATGTAATACACTATATTAATTACTCAAGAAATATGTAACTAAAATTGATCTAATTCTTCGATTGAATTTATTAATAACTTTATATTACCTCATAATGTTAGATCAATTTACAATGAAATATGTAACTAATACAATGGCTTTTAAATAATAAAAGGTATCAAATAGAATAGACTCGGATATTTACTCCACCTTAATATTTAATGAAAATACTTCTGTCATAGATAATTACAAATTTACAATCAATTAAATTAAATTTTATATTTAGAATGCAGAATTCTATATTTAACTTACTTTATTAAAAGTAAAAATATTTTCTTATATTATAGTAAATTGATTTTTTAATTTAAAAAAAAAAAAAAAATTTGTTTTTCTTTTAATTTATATAATTAAAAAAAAAAACCACATAATTAATTCAAGTATTTAAATGTATAGACCAAAAGATATACAAAAATAGTGCTACACAAATTTATATATTATTTTTTAAATTAAAAAACCAATTTACTATAAAATAAGAAAATATTTTTATTATAATACAGGATTTTATTTATAGTAATTATTATTACAATTATACCTATGTAATATTAAATTAAAATAAAATTCAATATTATGCATAATTCATTATGTATAATTAAAAATTATTATGGCAATACACGCCATCTGTTATTCAGATTTTTTTATTTTTTTTTTGTAATGAATTAATGGAATATACAACATTATTATATTGTATATTGTAGTATGAGAGCATATGTTTATAAGTACGTAGAAGTAAGATTGATTAAAATTTTATATAAGTAATGGAAATTATATTACAATATGCATTACATTACATTTACAAAAATGAATTTAAATTAATATAAATCAATTGTATATAAACGTGACAATCGGTAGTAAAATGTCTCTCCCCCTTAATTTCAATCATAAATGAAAGTTAAAAGTTTTTTTTTTTTTAATAAACATTCATTATGTTGTAATTTAAATATTCTTACTTTTGATTAAAAATTCAACTTTGATTTTAGAAAATAAATTCCTGTAAGTATTCTAAGGAATTTTGAATATAAAATGAAGTCTACTTACTTTCAAATTTATTCATATTCAGTTTATTAAAAAGGGAAAAACCTTTTTAGTCTTATAAGCCTTTAGGTAATATGGAACTCGTACCAGATTGTTTGTTAGAAATTAATAATAAGTTTGGGATCATATTATGCTAAAATTTCATGTTAAAAGAAATAAATTAAAGGTTCAAGATAAAGAGAAACTTTTATTCTACAATACTTTTCAATTGGTTGCAGTCTGGCAAAATAATTAATAATGATTAAAGCTACAAATAATTTGCAAGACCCAGAACAGAAAACCTGTAAATGTTTTTGTGAAATGCATTTTTTTTAAAATTACCAATGCATTGTTAGAGAAAGCTTCAATTTTTTCACAAAATAGTGGCACAGTGGTTGAGTGCCGGCCTTTCATGTGAAAAAGGCCCGGGTTCGAATCCCAGTAAAATTTAAAAGAGAAACTTTCCTGGTTTTCAACTAGACTCAGCTACCATTCGCCATTGGGTTCAAATTAATAGCTTAATCAATAATTAATAATTACATATCTTTAATAAAAAATACATTAATACGGAAATATAAACAAATGCAAAATATAAGCAAATAATTTAATTGAATAATAGACCTCACAGATATAGAATACTATATAACTCAAATACAAAATAATACGATATAAACAAAAATAGAATTGTATCTATTAAAAATTTAAGACGTTTCTACATGTTATAAGGCCTAGTACTATCTCATGTTTAAATTGAATGTGGAATTCATTAAGACCAATTCTAATAACTCGAATATAAAATGACCCCCTGTTCCAACATGTACCTATGGTATAGACAGGCTTATTAGCCTAACAGTTATACAGTTAGCGCTTAAAAAAAAATAAAATATTTTTTTTCAATTATCAATTTTATTAATTTTTTTTAAAGATTTTTTATGATGAAATAAAATTTGAATATTTATTTGTATCATATTAAAATTTATTTTTTAAAATCAAAATAAAAAAATTTTTTAAATCTGAATACACAAAAAAAATTTTAAAAGATTGGATATAAAGGTCAACTTTGGATGAAAATCTGAAAAATAGATATATATTTGCAGTTATAAGGATTTTAACATGCCTCCTATCGGAAGCTCCCCTAAGACTACGTACAAATATTTCCTAAAAGTATGTCTTCTTAAAATCTTTGCGCTCTTTATGAAACGGTCATATATTTTAGACATCATCATCATGAAATTCAAAATGTAAAGGTCAGAGTTGGTAGTGAATTTTTACCAAAACCAATATATTTTTGCTGATTAGCAGGTGATTTTTTAATCAGTTAGCAAATGATATTTTAAAATTAAATTTTTCTGTTGTAATTATTGCAACACATGGTCTGACAGCATTATTTATACAATTATTTTTTAACACAACAAATTTCATTAGATAATATTCAAATACATAATGAATTTCCCAATAACCAATATAATAATATTATACATAATAATATTTATTCCTAGTATTAGTGTTCGGACGATAAAAACTAAGAACTTCAACCCTAAATATTTTGATAATATAACGTATATACAAAGATAAAAAATAAATTTATATAAATTACAATTTTTTACAATCTCATTTAAAAAAATAACCATAAAATAACTTAAAAAATAACTTAATTTTCTTAATTTACTCTATATCCCTACATATTATTATACTATAACTACTCCTACATTTGAAAATTGTTTTCATTTTACGAGTAGTTTTAATACTATACAAAAGAATGATAATCAATTCTGTTCATCATACGCTACGCACGTCTTTGATTTGTACCTTCTTTTTACATTGGCACTAAATGAACTCTGTATACAAGAACTTGTTCAAAATCACCAAACTAGAACTAAAAATTAATGGAACTTAGAAAATATATAAAAAACTATTCTCCAAAGAAAGTATGAAATAAAAAATATGTATATACTGCATATGTATACATAATAATATACAAAGTATATATATTTTTTTAAAATAACTTAAAACTTACACCATCACCATAAAGTCAATATCTGTCCTATAAAACGTGATTTGGTCATGGATTGTTGGATTTATTTAATAGAAAAAATAAAACATGATTTTTTTCACATGTATAAAGAAAGCTTCACAAATAAAGCGAGTAAAACATATTATTTGCTATTTTTTTTATCTTTGTTAAAAAACAAAAATCCAAAACAGCTTTTAAAAAAAAAAAAGGACAAGACACCAATTTCAATTTTTAAAAGGAATTTAAAAATTAATACCATATTTTTAACGTTATTAAGATATCAGTTTCATATATGTTTTTAGAGCTTAATTTTTATTGAAAATGTACCGTTATAAATTTTCCCCTATAAAATAATGCTGTAATATTGTAGGTCCTCAGTAGGTTCTCAGTAGGAAACTTCAAATTTAAAATATCAATCACTTGTACACTCGTGTGATATTTTACTAAAATCCTCAATGAGTGAAAAACCTGAATCAAAAAACTTAACGGTAAAACCTGCGTTAGCCTTCAGTAATTGTATGTTTTATTATTTTTAGTATTTGACCTTCAGTTTGTCATCAATAGACAATTCTAAGCTTTAAATGTTTACCAAATTCTTCTGTGAGTTATAAATCTAAAAGAAAAAGTTTAACGGTAAAACCTGGGTATCAAAGCAAAAAACCGTTCATTTGCTTGTTGCAATATTTTCAACAAAAATTTAACTGCCTAAACAATTTGAAAATCATTTAAAACTATTGAATTTTGCTTAGTTTAATAATAGTTATTTAAGATAAGTCTATTTTGGAAATCGAATGTCAGTAACTAGATCATGATGTATAGACAGGTAAGCGACAAATTTAAGTTTATTAAAATTAATATCATAATATTTAATCGGCTTATTTTTTCCCATACAAATATAAACATCCTTTTTCTGCGTAAACTATTTGACCAATTTTAATGAAACAACAACCAAAAGAAAGGTTTTTTTTGTTTTCATAGGACAATGATATTTTTTTTTTAGAATATTGCGTTTTTTCAGGTGAAAACCCGTCTTTAATTTAACGTAAATTTGAATTTAACGGTCACGCTGTTAAAAGTTAAGGCTTATGACTCTAATATTATGCGCCGACTTTCTGGGTAAAAGTAATGCATTTTCGGTTGTATTCGCAGCTCAATCGAACTATATATTATAGGCGCCGACTTATGTCTTTCTTTTTTTTTTTTGATTAGTTCAAATGTTCAATGAACAAGGAGATTTAAATTTCTTAAATAATGTAATCGTAATCATAATAACGCATTTTTTTTTTGTTTTTGTTTTTTCTTTATCTTAAAAAGTGAACGAAAAAAATGAGTCTGTTCGAAAAGCAATACATTTGGTTTATACAGTAGTTTTTATTTATAATGAACTCGGTTCAATTTTAATTATAATAAACTTTACACTTTTTGCTAAAAAATTAAATTTTACCTAAAAATGTAAAAAACTTACATTATATTACATTGATATTTCTTTTATTTAAACTTTAAATACCTAAATATGTTGCTTGGCGATTAATTAAGTCTTTTTTATTTATTCGTTTATTACGACAATTATTTTCCGTCCCATCATGGTCGTTATAACCGAAAAGTACTGTATTTTGCTTTTGTTTGAAACTTATTATAATACAGTTATAAAAAAAAAAATTTTTTGTAAATCGTAAATAGTTGCTTTTAGTTAAGTTTTATGTACAATAAAAAACCGACTTCTGAAATATATTCTACGTTTGAGAGTCATGATATTAAAATATATAAATATTTGCAAAACAGTTAAACAAATAATCTTTCTTAAAAAAATAATTTGTTATTTAAATGATTTGTTACTTAGGGCCTAACCAACGCGTACGGTGTATAATTTCTGGAAATTTCTAGAAAATTTTGAAATAAATAGTTAGGTACCTACATGAATTTACATGTGAGCAATCGAAATACGCGACGTACTGGTACCTCGGATTTACAAAATGACAAAGCGAAAAATAAAAATAGAAACTTTAAAATAATATCTTTGTAAAATATTTGTTTATTAAAAAATACCTATAATATGTTTGCAGAAACTTAAAAAAAAAATAATACCTATTTCTTAAGAAAAATGATTTGTTTCTTATGGATCAGCCAAAATCAGCATGTACGGCATTCAGTTTCTGTCAAAAAATTTTGAAATAATTAGTTATGTAAAAAAATTTACATGAAAGCATACGCGACGTACTGTATCTCAGAGTTTTAATATTTAAAAATCGACAAAGTGTATAAGAATACATATTGAAATTGTTTTTTCTTATGTTAGTGCGATTAAATTTTAAAAATAAAATATTTTAAAATAACATTTTTTTTTTTAAATAATTTAGTTTAAAACATACAAATATTCAAATAAATTGAAAATACCTACAATACAATATGTTTGCAAAACTAAAAAAATTATCTTTCTCAAAAAAAGTTATTTATTCCTTAGGTCCTAACCTAAATAGAAGCGTACAGCGTATAATTTCTGTCAAAAAATTGGGAAATAAATAGGTACATAAATTTACATTAGAGCAGCGAAAATACGCGTAACGCAATGTACAGTATCTCGGATTTTTAAAATTTACAAATATTGACAAAATGTATAAAAATATTATTATTGGATTTTCTTATATTTCTAATTTTATGTTTTAAAAAATAATATTTTTTTACAATAATTTTTATTAAAAAATATCTTATATTCAAAATACCTATAATATGAAATTAAAAATATTTTTGTAGGTAGGTACTAAATTAAAACATTCAAATAAATATTTTTGATAAATTAAATATTGTTCGCGCGTATCGATTTACCGATAATGGATATGTAATGTAGACAGACGTATTGACGTAAGATTAGATAGGCGTAGTTTGAAAATGGAACGCTAATTTTTGTTTCAGGAGTACATAATGGTCAGATTAATTGTCATATATACATTTGACATTTTAAAACTATCTGTCATTTGAGAAGTTAATTATATTTAATAGTATTTAAATATTAATAAAGTGAAAAAATTAAGGTTAATTGCTGATATAAATATAAAGAATATTTTTTAAAATGGAAGGGGGTAAGTGCTTATTGGTTATCAAATAAAAAATATGATTTAACATAACCTATTCAAGAGAATTTTAATTAAAGCCATCTGCCGGAAATTTTTTATCTACTCTGTCATATATTCTTTTACAAGGGCTGATGGGAGTAGCTGGCAATAGTTGAGAGTAGAAAAGAGTTTACTCCTCATAAAGGAATAAAAGCAATAATATTTATTTGTTTTAAGAAACTTATGAGTCATGGCTCATGACCATATATAGAAATATATTTTTGTCAATAAAAAACTTAGGAAAAATTAAATAAACAAACTAGACAAAAAGATATAAAGTAAACTAAGGAATTCAGAATCATTTTTCGCATGTTTTCAGAACTTTAAATAGGCATATATCATATAGTAGTAAAAATTTACCTATGTAGCTTTTAAATTTAAAAATGAAAAAAGGGTAGGAAAAATTTATTCTTTGATTTATTGAAAAACTTTTTTTTTTGCTATAAATCTTAAGATTGAGATTTAAAAAAAGACTTCGGTCAACTTGACTATTAATTATTTGTACTTCTGGCAGATTCAATATTATATAATAATAAATACTAAACTTATAAATTATGATATGTTTAATTTTGTTGTACATATTATGTATTCACAGAGTTTTTTAATTAGTACTAAATTACAGAATACGTACAACATAGTTCAAATCGTACTAAAATTTTTTAAAAAAAGTACGGTTTGCTATATGAAGGACAGCATTAACTCGAATTTTGGGTTTTTGACTTCAATAAGTATATGTATATGTTTAGAAATATGTTTTTATTAGAATAATATTTATATGTATTTAGAACTTTAATTTAATTTAACTGTACCAATTTATCCTCTCTTTCAACCGGCTTATGCTATAGAAACAAAACTCAAAAATCGGTACTTAACAATGTTTTAATAATTAAGAAAAATTATAAATTTTTTTTAAGCAAATTTCAAGCGCAAGAATTGTTGACAACACTGTTTTCATAATTTTTATTATGTATAGTCTAAAATAATTTACACAAAACGAATTTTATATGTTAACTTAAAAGCAAAAATAGCTCGAATATCGAGCACAGGGCGATACTAGTATTTTATAATTCTTTGAATAAACTGTTCTTTGACGATAAACTGTAGGGTAAAAATCTTATAATAATATATAATATTTTCTATGTTAAAGTTATTCTGTCCAGGGTTTCCTTCTTTTGATAATATAATTAAAAATTAAACCCTCAAATGAAGGGAGGACATGACCCAGAAGTTTGTAAAACATGGAAGTTTACCTTACGAAGTACTTAAAATATAACTCAATTACCAAAAAATAATAACACATCCTATAAATCAAAATGAAAACGATATTTTAAAGAAAAACAAAACCGTTTGAACCACTTGATTTGTAACACTGTGTAAAAATTATAACATAATAAATAAAAAATGAAATCGAAAGAAATAAAAAATTTCCTCCCATATATTTTTAACTAAACAAAATGGAAGGTTTCTATCTTCCAATCTATCTTCTCAATAAAAATCATAATGTATGGCTTTTTACTGTTGATTGGATTTTTTTTTGCTACACATTATATATATACATTTAAAAAATATATATACATGAATTTATTCTTGCAGGAATTCTTCAATCTTCTAATACTGGTGCAGGATCAATAAGTAGAAACAAAAGCAAAATAATAAGGATCAAACCACAATTTATATCACCTTACATAAATTTTTCGAGTAACTTTTTCTGTTATGTCCAATAGGTTGGGGTTAAAATTTCGGTTTGGTAAATCCCTTTTTTAACAAAATCTCGTATTAGAAAATTCCTTCTTTCTATATTCGGGAAAAGACTGATAACTCCGATTTGGTATCGAACTCTAAAATATTTAAAAACAAGATTTTCTATAAATGGGATTTTCTATAAACGGGATTTTCTAAAAACGAAATCTGATTTTAAAACATTTAATATACAGAAATTTACCTCAGTCCTTTAAAGATAAAATAAACGAAGAATAAGTTATTAAACAAGTTGCTTCCAAGTTTTGGTATAAAGATTAGGAGATGGGTTCTGCTTTAATGAAATCATAAAGAGTGTAATAGAAAAACAATAAGATATAGCCAAAATATCTGTCATCTGAATTCAAAGGATTAATATTCCTCATATGATCTTATATTATTACAGGATCATAAAAAATGTTCTCTTAATGCAATATTAGATGACAGATAAATATAGTTTAAAAAGTACTTGTGCTAATTTAAATATATAAGTACAACTATAGACTACATAACAACTGTGGCATTAAAAATTAATATATTAAATTAGAACATATTTTACTGTAGGAAAATTAATAACTTCCTAACACTATGTCAATTTATTGCATGACTATGTAGGTAAAATGTGTATATAGATAGATAAAAGGAATCCTTCTACCCAAAAATCCAAATCTAAATG
Organism: Dolichopus griseipennis; assembly: GCA_963082915.1. NCBI lineage: Eukaryota > Metazoa > Arthropoda > Insecta > Diptera > Dolichopodidae > Dolichopus > Dolichopus griseipennis. Next base: position 11,196,645 of record OY720442.1, read on the forward strand.
TGACACATTGTTAGTAGCAAACTTTTTTCGGATGTTTCCATTTTTTATTAAATGCTGCAAAATAAAATCGAAAGAGAAGGACAAAATTTAAAAATTTTAAAGAAAAACAAAAAAAATTAAATATAATATATATATATACACATATTACATACATATTACAAAGGATCACACGAAACACTAAAAAAAAGAAAGATACCATTTAAAAAAGTAATCGATTTTGACGACGAATTACATATTTATATCTTTGTTTTCATTTTCCCTTTTTGTATGTCATACAAACTGTACCAGTGATACATGGTAGAAGATAATGTTCAGTATGTAACAGAATTCCAAAAAAAAAATGAGGAAATATCTAACATCTTATCCTTCTTCCATCTCATCTCCTTCAGAATGTTTAAAATAAAAGTACATTTGTTTTCTTAATACATTTATTTTATTTGTGCGTTAATTTTAAGCGTTGCGACAATTAAAGTAATCCTATGATAAAGTGAAATTGTCCTTAAAGTTTAAAATATGGAATTAAATCCGTTAATTGGCAGTTAGTAACTATAAGGTAACTTAAATTTTATAAAATAGGCTTTGGAAAGGATGGTAAATTAAAATTGGATAGGGAAATGATACTACTTGTGTTTCGGGACCATTTTTTAAGATTAAGGATATTTTTTTTAGATTTCTTCAACTTATGGCAGAGTTAAAATATAGAATATAACTTTTTTAGGTCCACTGATGCTTTTAAATGTCAGTTGTCTAACAATCAAGACAAGTAATTTCCAATCCTTGTTATGCTTATTACGTACTTTATCCCCAGGTTAAATTTCTAGTTAGGTAATCGTTAGTCCATGGATTAAGTGATCCTTAATTTCCATTCCCCAAATTCAAATTTTCTTTTCTTAGTCCTTATCTCCAAAGTTAAATTACACATTTTGCTTTAAAGGTTTGATGCTTAAGTTTAGATTTGTTGTTTTAGTTAAGAAAAACCTGCCGTTACCCAGAAGAACAAGCAGGTCCTTTTAATAACTTTTGATGCTTCCCACACAATCTCGTAAAAAGTGGTAAAAACAGATATTGTAAGGATTATGGATTTCACTGATATAAAAAATTTTAAAATTCAGGTGAGGCGCCTTATACACTCTAATTTCACTACAATGCCTCAAGGTTGTTATATCGACTTTATTGTGCTTAAGAATCTATTCTTCTATTGTTTTAAAGCTTTGGAATAAAATGGTCTAAAGAATGGTTAGACAAATTATTAAACAATCATATAATTTTTTTAAAATACACATTTGTTCTTAACACATTTGATTTTATAATTTTCTTATTTTATATTTCTTATTTATTTTGAATTATAATAAGATGTCTGTCATTCGCACATTACATTAAAAAAAAAGAAAACAAAAAAAAAAAAATAAGAGTAAATTTAGTATAAGAATGATGGCTTTTTTTTTTGTACTCCATATTTATTTTAATTTTTTCTGTATCTTTCTCTTTCCCTCCAAATAAAGTTTTTTTAGTGATGATATGGTTTTTGACACATCAGTGATTTTAAAAGATCCCTTTTACAAACTAATCAATCCCTTTTCAATAAATTCGTTATGGTAGTTAAATTTTCACACTTTACTGTGTCCAAATATACATACATACATGTATAATATTTTTATACTATATGTCTGTATATATATAAAATTTAAATTTAGGTTCTTTCAATATGTAACATAGCATAAATACATATTATATACTTATATAGAAGATATATAGAATTTTTACAGTATAAGACAAGTAAAATATAAAATTTGTGTCAGAGGACACAAACGCATACATGGTGATAGTTGGATATGGGAATAAAAGGATTTTTCAATAACAATAACATGGTGAAAAGATTATTACCTAGTTTATATTGTATTATAATATATTAAATAAAATATAAATTTACCTTATAATTTTTGAAAAGTTATTTTATTTTTTTAATGGAAAGGTGTTGATATTGTAAAATAATTTAAATCTGACATTTTTGCGACACTTAAGAATTTTTTCCATTTTATACTGATGACGATAAAAAATTAAAGAAGGAAAATGGAAAATAAGAATCTTTTATGTCACATTATTTGAATGTGATGTGACAGTGTTGAAATTCTCCCTTCTTTGTATTTTTTTCATAGGTGAACGATTATATTTATACCTGTATAGTTTTCATTTAATATTTAAATTTAATTCTTTTAGAATACCTTGCAGCTTTATAAGAAAATTAATATAAAATTTATTTGTTTTTAATTTGCTTTTAAAGTTTGACAGGTTCACAATTTTGCTTTGGAAAAATTAATGTGTTTTGTTAAGTTCAGCTTTAAGGCGATAAACGCGTTGAAATTCAATTATTTACTAAATTTTACCCAAAGTTTTTAATATAGAATCCTAGCTGTGTACTTAATTAAATTATTTTTTCTTGTACAAGTGCCAGGTTCAGTTTTTCCGAAAATTGCTCGATTCACTTTGCCGAAATAACGGTATTTATAAGAACTGCTATTGATATAAAAGTATTCTGATTATCACACTAATGGAAATTTAGAAAATAAACTTTTGTGGTTTTTAAATTATTTTACAAAATCGTTTAATATGGATTAACACATGCTATGTCGTATTATAAGATTCAAATTCTCTTGTGTTTGTCAAATAGTTTCCTTAAACTTCTATAGTTAAAATGTTTAAATGCAAAAATTTTAATAAATTGACAATATTAGAAAAGAACACATTTTTTAGAACGTTAAACATCCTCGAACCCTTATAATTTTAACAAAATTTACAAAATGACATTTTGTTGACAGGTATATTGTCAATTTTAAACACTTTAGATGTAAACAAAGGTAAATATAAGTACATTTTAATTGACAACATAATTGATTACATGTCAATTATAGTGATAAGTGTGAAGTTTAGCCACATTCATGTGACAAACAGAGTTTATGAAAAACAATTAAATATATTTTTGATTAAAGCACTCATCATCTAATTTTTAATACAAAACAGTTAAATGTGCATAGTACAATAAAACTAAAAATAAATGAATAATTTTTTTAACTCACAGAAAAAGATTCGTAAAATTTCGATTTAATAATTTCCTTTAAGTTATAAGAGTCCATCAAAGTTTAATCAGGAGTTTGTCTAGGCAATTCAATAATACCAGTCTACTGAAAAGTCTAACAGTATTAAAGGACGAATAATTGAAAGAACACCTTTAAAAAAAAGTTTATATTTGTTTTAACAGCTTATTTTTATAAAATTAGAAAGTTTTGAAATAATCATGTTGTCGCCTATCGTTGTAAAATTTATACCATTTCCACTACCATCTGATTTAACTGTAATTAAAAGCTTTTATATTTAAAAAATTTTTAAAATCTATTTTTGTAATAATCTGCAATAATTTGTAAAAAATTCTCCTCAAATTTTTTTAATAATTTGTTTAAATTGTGTAATCCTTCATTCATTCTACAAATCAAATTCAATATTCTCTAATATTTTTAACCTTAATCAATCTATTTATTTTTGCTTTTCGGTTTTATTAATTCAACAACTTAATTGAAAATAAAATTAAAAAGCTGACATTTTTTTTTTTTTTTTTTTTTTTAAGCGCTAACTGTTCAACTGTTAGGCTAATAAGCCTGTCTATACTATAGGTACATGTTGGAACAGGGGGTCATATTATATTCGTGTTATTAGAATTGGTCTTATTGAATTCCACGTACAATTTAAACATGAGATAGTACTAGGCCTTATAACATGTAGAAACGTCTTAGATTTTCAATATTAACAATTCTATTTTTTGTTTATATTGTAATAATTTGTATTTGAGTTATATGGTATTCTATATCTGCGAGTTATATTATTCAATTAAATTATTTGTATATATTTAGCATTTGTTTATATTGTTATATTTTTAAGTATTATTTTTTATTAATGATATATAATTATTAATTATTGATTATGCCATTAATTTGAACCCAATGGCGAATGGTAGCTGAGTCGAGTCGAAAACCAGAAAAGTTTTTCACTTTCACTAGAAATCGAACCCGGGCCCTTTCGCATGAAAGGTCGGCACTCAACCACTGTGCCACCCAGCTGTCATTTACAATTCATTTACAAAAAAATTAATATAACAAAATATTAAAAATACGAAATAATCACTAAAGAACATAGAAAATAAAAATCAAAAAGTAAAAAAATTACAAAAATTATGTTCTGTAAAATTGTTAAATATTCACTTACTTTAGCTTTCACATAGCTTCACTTCACCTACAAACCCCCAAAACCGTTATTATTAAGAACTTCCAAAAAAAAAAGTAACTGTAAAACGTTTGAAAGAAAAAGAATATCCAGAAAACAAGTAAAATATGTAACTTTACCATAAAAACCATTTAATTTAACTGTTTTTCCCTGAGAAAAGGTCAAAATCCATAAATAATAGCTATGTTGCAAAGAAATAATAAAAAAAAAAACAAACAAAAAATTAAAATAAAGGCCATAATAACTTAAAAGAATCATACCTCATTTACTTTCATTTGTATATAAAATGTTATCTATAGATACAATAAAATAAAAAATATTAAAAAAAATAAAGGAACAGATACATTATAATTATATATAAATAAAACAAATAAAATATAGTAATGGACTTTATTTAAGAAACGTTTTATTTAAAATTATGATCACCAAAAAAAAAAAGAAAAACTGGTGTATCTTTTTTTGATTGTTTTTTTTTTGTTTTTTTGCTATTTTCTTTTTTCTTATTCACTTTTAACATTTTTGCCATTTATAATAATTTTGTATCTATTTCCAAAATATATTTTCTTTAACTATTATATTATATATCCATACAATATAATTGTATTTATTTATACTCTATATATCACTTCTATATTTCATTTCCTAACCACACTTTTCTTTCTTGTCTTACTCTTATTATTTATTTGTTTTATTTTTTTATTCTTTTTATTTTATATTTCTTTTTGTTCTTCGTTTATTATTTTATATTTCTTCTTATTTTTATTAGTATTTTCTTTTTAATTTTTTTTTGTACATTTTGTTTGAATTTTTTGTTGTTGTTTTTTTTGTTTTTTCACTGATAAATGATAAGATAATAACAAACAGAAAAACAATTCTTTAAAATAAAAAAAAAAAAAATTGATTTATATTTGTTATGATAGGAATGTCAAAATTCGTCTAAAAGATTTTCTCCCTCCATTATATACTAATAAATACATATTATATAACTACTCCTCCTATTTAAGAAAATGAATTTGTATATAAAAATGTGTAAACAATATACAACTAAATATAACTAACAAATATATTAAATTAAATACAAATAAATATGGCACAAAAAAAAACAAGGAAGTAAGATAAATCGTGTAAAACCCCCCTTAGAAAAATGTAGTAATGGATTCATATTTTATAAGCTTATTATACAGTACTAAACTAAATACTTACTTAATAAATTGAAAAAAATAAATATGACATAACAAGCTTAACAGAATAAAATATTTAACAGAATAAGATGTTTAAAATTCTGTTACAGCTTACAATAGTATTAAATTTTATTATTAATATTTAATAGTTTTTCAAAATAAATGTTATATATTGCCAAAATTCAGTTGAATTTAATTTTCTTTCTTTCATTTATTTCATCTTAATCTTACAACTTTTTGGATAATACGTTCTTTTGTAATACTGATTCGATGCTTTTTTCCAAAGTCATGAGGTTAGCATTTACATAGACAACAGTCCCAATAATCCAAAATTCCCAAATAACCTCCCCATAATCCCAAAATCCTTTCAGATTCCCATCCCTGTAGTAAAACTGTACATTTGTATCACAGGTTTCTTCTTAAAATTTGGTTGAAAAAGGGTGTGATTTTGGTGCGTTTTGTCGCATACAACCTTAAGAACTACCGCACTGTTTTAATGGGTGGCTTTTAAGTGTTCCATTCTCTAGTAAAAAAAGTGCTATATTTTATGAAGTTTGGGATTCCATGTGATTCCATGCAGTGGAAAATAAAACACATATTTATTTGAAGACAACAAAATTCGCTGCGAAGCATATGCTTTTGTTTTGTTGCTGTGATTCAATTGTGCTCCAATTGGAAAAGGTATAACCACGTGTCAATCTTTGCTAGCATTATTTTGTAAAGAGCTCAAATGTTATTCACTTGTAAAAAGAAAGCACAAATACTATAAGTACAAACAACCTCTAGGATAAACCGTTACTTTATTGAAACCTGAAATAATAAAATTGCATTTTCCTTTTATTGAAAGTTTTTTAATTTTCTAAATATTTTAAATTTATTTTAATAATATTCGTATTTTTCTAAAAAATTTTGGAGTTCATATAAAAACTGAGCACAGATTAATTTAAATTTTGACAAGTCCAACTGTCATAAAGTTTTCTTAATCGTTCAAGTTAAACCAAAATATTAATAAAAAAAAATATAATAATGAATTTACAACCATAAGTTTCAAAAATTTTTACATTATCTTTGCGGCAAATCCCTGTTATAATATTAACAAACCTAAAAACAGTTTTTATTTTAGTAAAATCAGACCCATCAAATAATTTATTGGTTTATTGTGCGTAAGTATTACGTAAAGTACGTACGCAATTGTAATTTTAAAAAAAAAAATTAAAACAAAAAACAAAAACCTGAAATAACAAATAAACAGTTTTCAAAAATTATAACACTGCTTTTTTTTATTTATTTGAAAAAAGTTCAAAATAACTTTCCTTTTAGCAAAAAAAAAAAAAAAATAATAAAAATGAAAAAAAAAAAAATAAAAAAAAAATTGAAAAATAAATAAATAATACGAAAATTACATAAAAAGAAGAATCAAAAATCAAAAAACATAAAAACCGTTAAGAAAAATTATTTCTAATATGCTTTTCTGTTTTGTTTTTGTTTTACTGGATTTTGTTATGTTTTTTTTCTAACTGTTTTTATTTGTTAACTGTATAACTGTTAAACCTGCTATAGACAGTTAAAAAAAAAATTCTTTAACAGTTACATAACAAATACAGTATATGACAACAACAGTAATAACTAAAATATATATTTATAAAAAAAAAAAAAAAAAATTTAAAATTCGAATGAAACAACAGTGCGTTTAACTCATAAATAAATTTTATTGATTCTTGCCATAGTAAAAGTCATGTAATAAAAGCCTTTTTCAGACATTTTCTTCAAAAAAATTATAAAAAACAAAAACAAAAACAAGAAAAAATAAAATATATTTTTTTCCTCTGTCCTTCTTTCATTTTAAATTGTCTCCATTTCTTTCTTTCCTTTACAAATTTTTTTCCCCTATTTTTTCTTTTATTCTGTAAAAGAAATAAATTCTTATGTATTTAAATCAAAATATTGTTTTTAAGATTTTTTTATTTAATACTTTCTTTGTAAACTTTCACACACTGTACATAAAAAAAAATATACAGTGACCCAACAAATAATTCGTACACTACACTTGCATACGATATTTTTGATTCACATTAAAGAATTTAAATATTTGGGACTACATTTAAAAATAAAGGTTTCATAAATCAAAGTTTGGAACTACTAAAGCACACTTTTACATTGAGTGTTTTTTTATTAAACGAAACGGTTTTCAGAACAAGTCAAGTGCAGTTTTTAGACTTACCTCAATCACTGTGGGTTTTCAAAATAATTAACAGCGATCGTCAACGAAACAATATGCATAATCTTTAATTCGTTTATAAAAACTTAATGTTTATATTCTATCGTAAATGCCAATTAAAAAATTGTTAGTATTTTATCGGATATTTAAATTAAAAAAACTTTCATTTAAAATTAAAATTTATTCACTTGAAGTAAAAAAAGCTTTAAGTTAAATAAGAATCATTTAAAGTAGAGTTAATTTTTTGAAATGAGAATTTCTTCAATTATCGAACAAAATCTTCATTTGAAATAAAAATGTCTTCATTTAAAGTAAAAGTGTTACCAACCAAGTAAGAATGCTTTGTTAGATTATTATAAATGGGTAGAACGAAGCGTCAAATTTGCTCTTTTAATACTTAAATTATATTTGAGTTTTAAATGTAAAACGAGGGCGTCATAAAACATTCAGTCACTTAAAATTTTAATGTAAAAGTAACTGAAAAAGGATTTTCACTTTTAAAGAGTAATTAATCAAGAAGGTATACTAAGTTACAGTTTCCTGGAACTTTCAAATAATCAATTTTCATAAAAGGTATCAGGTCATAAAAGGTATCAGAAGCCACACATTAAACTTGAACGCAATTCATTTTGGAAGTGTCATACTTTTACACATTAAACCACCACCTTCTTTCAAACTAAGGATTTGTTATTTTGTACGAATTTACAGTTTGGCATTGAAGATGGGAATTGGAAAGGAAACTTTAGGAAATAGGATTAGAGTAATGGAACCTGTAGGATTAATAGGAAAATTAGGAGAATATTAAAGAAGATTTGTTAATATTCTTCATTATAAATTTAGTTATATAGTTTACATACGAATTATCAACTTTAAAGAACATATAGGATCGAAAGAGGTTACAAAACTTTTCTAGAATATGTACCACAGAGAGTCGAGTTTGCTGAACCGAATTGTAAAAATTTGTTGTTTAAACAAAATGAGCATTTATTTAAATTTTTTGATTCACTCAGATTGTGAATGAAAAATTCAATTCACAAAGTCACTGTACTAAAATGCGTATATAAGTTTTTATGTATAAGAAATACATAATTACATTTTGTAAAACATAAATTCACCTCGATATAAAGTAACAACAACCTTTAGAAGAAAAAAAACACGAATAAAATGAATTTACAAAAAATTTTTAATGCTGTCGGCCTATTCATAAAACAAAAAAAATCGAAAAATAAAACATTGGAGACAAAACAATAAAAAAAAGGAAACTAAAAATACGTAAAGGAAATCTTTCTCCCTTCTCCCAATTTTTCATTTTTATTTTTTTTTTTTCTTATTGAAAAAACAAATATTTAGTATTTTTTGTTTTTATTTTTGAATTGCTACACAATTTTTTTGCCATTTTTATTGTTTATGTTTGCCGACTACCATTTTAAATGTCGTCGCGTTCTTCAAAACAATAAATTTTCATGAAAATTATCCATTTTCATTAGATAAAAGAGACAATTTTTCCTTAAACAAGAATATATATATACATACATACACACACAAATATATGATTTTATAGATACAGTTAAATAAACAATAATATTATTATGTTTGTTTCATATTTGTGTACATATGTAATGCTATCAAAAATCGAGGGAAAGAGAAGGGGAAATGAAGTGGGGCGGAGGAAATAAAAAAAAAAACTTAAAATAAGTAAAACGTAAGTTGAAAATGAAAACATAAAAATTATTATAGTGGCAACAAGAGTAGACACAAAAAAAGACAGGGAAACAAAATGTTATAAAAATTGCCTGAGTGTCTGCCAAAAATTAAAAAAACAACGCAACAAACGCAAAGCAAAGAACAAAGCACGCAAAAAAAACAAAACTAATTTATATAAAATGAAACAAAAGATAAGCAAATAAAAAAAAATAGTTGGAATCGTTTTAACAATAACAGTGGTAAAGAGATCGAATTACTAAAGAAATAATAAATTAAAATAGTGCGTTCAAATTAATATACAAGCGAATACAGATTGAAACTGTGTTACGATATACAATGCTTATAATGAAGGAAAATTTAAAGTTATTCGGATCTTTAAAAGTTTAAATTTTAATTACGGATGAAGAATTAATAATGATTTCATTCCTTAAAAACATCATTTAAGTAAGGGACTGTTCTAGGGATATTTCTATTTATTAATTAAAATCTAATAATGAAAAAAAACCGAGGATTTTAAAAAAGCACATTTCATTATGCACATTCAAAATTAAACAGTGCTCCTTATAATAAGTTTTGAGTGAATTGTATATATATATTTTTAATTATTTTTCCACTTCTTTAAAGAGTATATAACATTCACCAAGTTTATTTAGACTAGGCTTCAGTTTCTTTAATCGTTATATTCACTAAGCCCTTGATTACTGGACTACAGCTAGTATATAAAATTATAAATGTTCCACAAATGTTAATTTTGTGCGCCATCTATTATACTACACAAGAATTATTTATATATTTTTATTAAATCTTATTTTATATTACGATATTAACTATTACGATAAATTATACAATTTTACGATATTTTTTTACGAAATATTACTTGACCGGCAGATTTGTACCAGATATCTTTCACATGAATGGTGGCGCCATTGGTCAGAGATGGTATATAGAAAATTAAATTTAAAATAAGTTCTTAGAGCTTATTATTACATAATGTTGGGACTTTAATTTTTGTGTATTATTTCAAAAAAATATTTGAACATTGTAGGAGCTTAAAAAATGGTGTTTTTTCTGTCAAAAATCTTTTCGAAAATCTAATATCACCGAAAGTTTCTAGTTTGTAACATAAGCTATTTGGAAAATATAAAGGGTCAAACATTTTGCAAAAATTGAGTTTCGCAAAAAAATTGCAAGGACTTAAAAATTCAATAATTTCCTTAAATACTTTCAACCGGATCTTGTAAAAGTTTCTTCAATAGTTTAGAAGCTAAAGTTAGTAATCATATGTTATAAAAATTTCATTAAAAATTTATAAGTTAATTTCCTGTAAATTATCTTAATAATCTTTATAACACAATAGATATGAGTCATTTATAACAGTATTGCATATTTAAAGTGTTACCATCTATAATTTTGTAAAATTTCATTAAAATATCTATGTATTTATTTTAATTTCGATTTTGTTCTGGATTAACTAAAATATTTAAATCATTTTAGCTCCACTAAATCATGGGTCATTATTCTCACTCAAAATTTGAGTCACATTTAAATTGAATTTATTTCAACTATAATTCTATCGCTATTGAAATATGTAATTAAAATTAATAATAGTCCACATCACAGAGATTGTTAAATGGAGTCCGGATTTCAATTTAATTTAAAAATTTACGCAAAACTTTAATTTAATTTAATTTTCATTCTTAAAGAAAATATTTAAACCTAATCTAAGATTAAGTGGAGCTGTTTTCTTTTGTAGCAATTTGAGTGTAATCTTAACCTTAATTTTTTATCCATTTCTTTTTTTTTTTTCTTGACGCAATAAATAAAAAAAAAAAAAAGTAAAATATAAAAACTTTAACTAATTTCAGCAAATAACTGTATTATTTCTTAGATATAAATTTAAAAAACTGCAATATTTCTTTCCCATTACAGTTATCTCTTTATTTTTATTTGTCACAGATTCTACTATTTTCTTTAGGAAATGAAAAATGGTATTTTTTTGAAAGGTATAATTAATTTCTGTATCGATTTATAATACAGGAATATTGATTTTTTGAATAATATTATTTTGGGGCTATTTTAGTGAAATAGTAATTAAATATAAATTATAATTAGAATTTAATTAAAGTTTTCATTAAATAAAAAAATGTTTTAGTATGATACTAAAATTTAATTGGAAAATAAAATTTGACTTTGACAATTAGTATTATTTATTTATTTATTATTTGCAGTACCAGACAATTGTTAATAGTGCCTGATATTATATTAGTTATTTGCCTATTTGGCATTTAGGCTTCTTATTAAACTATAATAATATACAATATATTTTTTATTAAATGTGATCCAACCAGGGTTTGAATGTGAGACCCTTCTATTGAAAGCCAACGTCTATAGCAATCAGAAATAAAACATGTATCTTTATAAAATCAGAGTTTGACATTTCTTGTTTTACGTCACTAAGCAGATGAATTGAGACTTCCAGCTTTTGGAAAATAACTAATGAATTTGCAGTGTCCTGAGTTCCGATATTACCAAAATCTTAAATACCAAGCTGGATCACATACATTAATATGTACTTTAAGTTTTAAAAAGGACTTTTCCGCGTCAAAAATCTAAGAATCATATTGATTATAAAGAATTCTAAGTTCAAAAAGTTGAACAATGGAAGAAATATTGATTTAGCAATAGATTTCCATTATAGTTATATATACTTATGTATATTTATCTTATATTTTCTAGAAGTAACTATACTTTACTTCATTTTTCCTTATATGAGACAAGAGCGGAAGTCAAGGTTGTGTTACAAGATAAAATTTTTTTATTTTGTAAATCTTCAGGAAAAAAGCAAAAGAAATTCTGAAAAAAACATTTAAAAAAAAAAATAAGACAAGTACAAAAATTTGCAAACTTTACAAAATAAATATTGTTAAAACTGGGAAAAAAAAATTTGTATTTTAAAAAGAATTCGTTGTAATATAAAAAAAACTTGATAATATAATTTAACAATGTGTCCAATTGGTAAATTTATTAGTAATAATATTATACTGAAAATATTTTAAAATCAATGAAAGAATATGCTATTCACTATTTTAAAGAATCTAGTTATTTAAAATTATATGGGGTCTGATTTAAAAAGAGTTCGTATAAGATACACTTTTTAAAATAATAAATTGCCTTGGATCTCATTGCATTTTACGATTTCATATTTATATGACACTATTTTAAGGAAAGACCAAATTTCAAAAATCATTGTTTCATCTGAAGTATATTTCATTCCTTACAGAAAGGGGTCACTTGCGGATTCGAGTGAATCCAAAAAAATAAGTATATTCACTTTTTCCAATTCCAATTGAGACACCTTTTCCAATTTATGATTTTGTATATTATATACAATTTATTCTTATGTTATTTATACTAAAACATTATTATGTATATATATTTTATATTATTATATAAAATAGATAATATTTAAAAAACCATTTAGTTTTAAAATTTAGTACCTACTGCAAGACATTTGATATTATTCGTATTCATTTTAAATATCTCTTCTTAGTGTTCTTGGCTTGCCAGTATATTATGTAGGATTGTAATCGGGGGAAAAAATGAAGTTCGAGATTTTTTAAAGGTCTTCGATAAAGAAATAAAACTCCTTGGAACGAATAATTAAATTAAAGAGAATTTAATTTTAAAACCTTCAAAATCATGCCCCTATAAATATAACTTAAATTTTTAAAATATTTTTCCAGCTTTTTCATTTGATTTCAGGCTTCTTATGACACATTTGTATTTGCTACTTGTAATTCTAAAATAAATTTATTTATTTATTTATTTTTAATCACTGATGTTCAATCCTCTACCACACATACAATGTGATGAGAGAGCGGGCCAACCTTTTCTTTTATGTCGCTTCCTCTCTGATTCTAAGGCCAACGTCCTCTCCATTATTATTTTCAAAAAATAATGGGAAGGACAGGGAAGGAAGGGATATATATTTATTTTTAATTTAATTATAGACTTTTAAAATCCATAAATTTATTGCAGGGATCTAAACTATGTTTTAAAGTTACAAATTTCTAACTTAACAGACAATGTGACTTTCCATAATGACTTCATGATTCCCCAAAATTCGGGTAAATTTAATAAAAGTTGGATAAAATAAATAAACAAGGTTAAGGAATAGATATCCTAAATTTATAATGTTAATACCTTTAAAGCAATACGTAATCGTATATTTCATTTGTTTCAAAATAATACCAATATTCAAGACTCTGACGAGGAAGTCAATGTGTTAACACTTTTGATTAACTTACAAAATACATTTTTATTGTATGTTAAGTAAAATATTGTCCTTTTGTTGTTAAATAAAAAAGAATAAAATTTCCTCGTTGACCTTCTCAACTTTAGGGATGAAATAAAATAAAAAAAAAACACAAAACAAAAAACAATAAAAGTGTTTTAACCTAAAAAATGTACGTATAAATATCATTTTAACAAGAGCTTGTATTCTTGTATTGGGTTATAATGTGGCGTCGTCTTTTCTCTCTTTCTCTCTGTTAAATTTAAACAAATATAACATTATCATATAATTTTCTTTTATTGTATTGTGTATCTTTTATGTATCTGTTGTTGTTTTTCTTTTGTTTTGTTTTATTTATTTTGATTTCTCTTAGTTTTTCTTTTAACTTTCCTAAAACTTTTTTTTTCTTGAATTGGACTCTCCAACTAATAGTTTTTCTTTTTGTTGGAATTTCCTAGAAAAATTCTATAAAACATTTTTTTTTTTTAATTTTTTCTAGTTTTTTTTTTTTTCTAACTAAGTTTTAAATTATTCGGTTCTTCTTTTGAAAGAAACTACAGAGCAGTGGAGGTGTAAAAAAAAAAGTGCTTAAGTCACTGATAAGACATTTTTAAGTTTATTTTTTGTATTAAAATTTATTTTTTAAAGAAAAGGACATTTCGTCCTTTTATTTATTATTGTATGTGTATATTCTATTGTTTAAAATCTAAAAAGCGGAATTAAATTTGTTACCTATGTCGGTATAAGGTAAATAAAATAGTTAAGTTTTTTTTGGATTCTTTTATTTTATTTTATGGGCTGTGAAATAAAAATTTTAAAGGTGAATAAAATTTTTGGTTTTATTTTATTTTTTTAATTCAAGATTGAGAAAAACTTTTATGAAGTTATAAATTGTGGGGGCGTAAGAGTCGATTTTAATGTAATTAGATTAGTTGTATTTACAGTGTTTTTTGAGTATTAGAGTTGGGCTTAAAGAATGGCGCTTTTTAAATAATATTAAAATATTATTAAATAATCTTAAAACATCACTAAGGAATTATTAAGCAATTTGTAACTGTCTAACATAGTTAAACGTTTTTGAAATAACTTGCGAAACTTCGGTTATAAATTAAATGAATTGTAACCACTTAGTGAGAGAAAGAGTCTAAATGGTATTCGAAATAATATTAAGAAAACAAAAACAAACTAAATTAAAAATCCGTAAATTTTTAGAATTTTTAAGTTTTGGCACTTATAAAAATTCCTATACAGTAACCATTGTCTACTTCATTTTAACTTTTGATGTTAATATCCGACACATCCTAAAAGCATAAATGTTGCTCTTAGGCGTAGTTTTACCATTATTTATGATAGCTAAGTGGTAATTTCACCAAACTTTAGTTCTTTTTAGTCAACCACATCTTCGATCGAAAGACAGTGTTCAGTCAGAAGTAAGAATGCTGAACGTTTTTGGAAGTTTGAGAAGCTGCGAAAGACAGAAGCCAAGGGAGGAAGGCTCTGGACTCGACTCAAAAATAATAATTTGTTATACCGATAAATTAAAGTAAAGTAAGTTTAGATTCTTTTTAGCACTTTGAAGTCTGGAAAAACCAGATATTTAGGTTAAGTTTAAAAAAATTAAAAGAACCATATAATGCAATAAAAAATTATGTCTTTTATCTTGCATTTAAAAATGATCTAATTTTTGAGACATAAAGTGATATGTTAATTAAGCTTTAATAGAGCTAAAAATTAATGTTACCTAAAGCTGACAAAGACATAAGGCATTCATAAAACATCAGGCATTCACAAGGGATTTATAAAATGTATCTCAAATTAAATTCTGTGTTCAAAGTATGTCTCTACAATTTTCTATAGCTGACTAATTAATGATTCCAATAGAACAAGGGCAAACTCGACTTTTCAAGCCATATTATTCGGTTTGATTGCAGAACAAATTCGATTGGTTTTTTATTACAAATTACGACAAGGGTGATCGTTTTATCGAACCATCTGAACTGCTTCAGAGTATATAACTAAGAAATTAATATTTTAATTAATTCACGCCAATTTACCAATGTTGTAATTAATTTTCAAAAATTCTAACAGTAAATAATATGAAAACGAAACTCTTTTCTAAGTTCTCTGAGACTTCTCGAAAATATTAACGATTTTTCCTAAAATATTAAAATGATAAATGGGTTAATTTAAGTGTAATAATCGTATTATTTTAAAGCCACCATTTAAAAATAACATATTATCTATTATTGTATATATATATATATATATATATATATATATATATATATATATTTGTATAATAATATTGTTTTATTTTAATTAATTAATATATTATTTAATATTTATGTAACAGTAAAACTTTATTTATTTTTTTTTTTTTTATTTACAATTTTATTTTATTTTTAATTCAAATGTGTATATTTTGAACTCCTTTTAATTATATAAAATATATGTATATATATTTTATTTTTTTATATACATATATTTATTTCGTGGAAATATCATATTTAGTTTTTCCGTTATTTATCTTTTAAGTTTTCCATATTTATTTTTACTGTTTGAAGTATTTTTTAAGAAAATATCTTTATATTAAAAAAAAAATAAAATATTTAATGAATGATATTATGAAATTTGCATTTCATTTAGAATGTTAAAATTTTAAAATATTTTTTTAGAATAATGGACAGGAAGATGTTCATAGATAGGTTCAACCAAAATATGTTAACGTATAAAATGTGTTCAAAGAACAAAGTTCTCATGCATTATCAAAAATTCAATTAACGGTTTTTTTGATTTTATATTTTATATAGTGAGTTATAAGATGCGAATTGAAATTTTTTGTACAACTACGACCATTTTCAAAAGATCGTAAGGATAGTAAAAAGTAAATAGAGGTGAATGCGATACGCGTTGAGGTGTACATAACTAGAATAAATTTTCAAATTCCTAAGCAGGTTCTTGAGCATATGACAGACTCCAAAGGTCGTGGTGTGCAAATGGTAATGGTTGGCCAAGATCATTTGCAACAAAATTATGTAGAGATAAATATATGAATGAAAATCTCAAAAGAAGTGATCTATAGCACATAAAACAACAACAACTTACTAGAAACTATTTTTTATTTTTACGGAAAATCAATTACGATTTAAAAATATGTTCTCAAAAGTCTTCTTTGTTTCTTATAACTTAACGTTTATTCTGTTTATAACAGTTAAAAAAAAAACTGTTATTTTTTTTTGTCTCATTTCATTTTTCTCAGTTTTCATTTGTGTTTTTATGAGGAAAAAAACATTAAAGATTTTCCTTTTCTCTTTAAATAATATTGTTTTTGATAATTTCTTTTTTGACTTTTAATGTACCTACACTGATGTGCAAAATAATGCATATCAGCGTAGGTATAAAATTGATATTTAAAATTCATAAGTAAGGAAATACACAAATGTCAAATGAAAATCTTAATGTCAAAATCTGTTCTATATTTCCTATTTATATCTTATATCTTATATCCTATATTTTAAATAAATGTATTTATTGGGACTTATTTAATATGTCGAAATGCCACCTAACTTTTGTATACTCTTATACTTAAAAGGGAGCTCAAAACTTTTTTGATTCATAATTACATTTAAAGCACGCGTTTAACTGTTAAAGCATCAAATTAAATTAATTTTAATTTGATGCTTTAATAATTATTGTACATGTATATCTTGTTATGCAACCCAGTGTATAATTTTTTTGTTGCAATCTTTTTTTTTTTAGCTTTTATTTTTAAGCAAAAGTTTCTTTGATCCCTTTATTTAACTGTTTTCTCATGTGTGTTGTTTAAAGTTAGTTTTATTTATTTTTTTTTTATTCTAGGATAAAACAAATATACAGTATTGAGAATGAAGGCGTAAAGGATGAGTCCCTTAGATCCTTTTCTTTCAAACAAAAATATTTCTCTATAAAATTCCGTTATATTAAATTGTACATACTTTTATTAAATTCCGTTATATTATACTCGTATATTTACGGTATACTCTTTATGTGCAAAAATTCCGTTTTATAAAATTAAAAAAGTGATTAAAAAAAAAGAAAAACGAACGAAACCGAATTTATTGTAAATAATATCTTTAGATAATTAAGATGTGGTTTATTTTAATAAAACTTTTTAACCGTATCATACATAAAAAAAAAGTAAAGCTATTTTTTTTTTGGGGATTCATTTTTTGTAGTCATAAGACAAAAAAAGTTAAATAAAAGTTTGTAAAAACAAAAAAAAAAAACCATTGAAAAAAACAAAAAATTCGGAGGACTAATTGATCAAATGAAGAACTTTATCTGTCAAATCAGTAACTTTTTAAAAGATGGGAAAGTTTAAAAAAAAAATGCCATTGCTAAAAATATAGAAGGTACATAAAGTATTCCAAAAGTATTGAAATTAGTGAACCTAGAAAAAATATTCATTTTAAATAGATGCACGGATTTCCTGCGGAAGTAATATGAAAATATTGGAAAAAAATGGTGTTACCAATCGGTAATGTGGCTAATTACGAATGTGAATTCGTAATATTAACAAAATCTCCAAACATTTTTCACTACTATTAACCAACATAATTCATAAATCCTAATTCCTATTTTTCATTTCCATTCCTAATCTCAATCCCGATCTTTCGATTTTAAAAAGAGGGTGGTTCTAACACTGGTTTCTACAAAAGAGTTGCTTTAGGTCGGAAACTACTCACACCAATCATGTACAGTAATTTTGGGTAGCTTTTGATGCTTTTTACCAAAAGTTTGTTACGTAAAAAAATTAATTATTTAGCCACAGTGAGCGAGTGGCTTAATCAGATAATATACTCTTAACCTAGTCGCTTTAGAATTAGCTAAAAGTTCTGGAGTACTTGAAAACCAAGTATTTTAACTTTCAGTTTCAACTTTTTAAATAGGTATTATTGGTAGTTACAAAAATTGGATAGAACATAAATGAGAGTTAGAGCTAGATAACACAGAACCAGAGTTCTTGGTGCAATAGGGCCCAGGTTTCTATAAATCAGAACCATGAAATAATCTTCGAGATTGAACAGATTCTAAAACCATTTCTTTGTAATACTAGTTAGTTTTATCTAAACTTGACCTTAACATAATTCATTCACTAAATATTGACTAATTGGGTTTAAAAAATTATTAGCCCACCTCTATGTTTAATGTTTAATAGCTAATAATTTAAATGAAAAAAATATTAATAATAGACTAAAACGCATGGAGCAAAGATGAAGCAATTTTTCATACAATTTTATATGTACAGCCTCTTTAAGGAATAACTTTTACATCCACCATTTAATATGTGGTAAAACCCTTCCCTTAACCCGTTCAAACCCATTCTCTGCACTTAACAAGCCTCAATGACTTTTACTCTTTTTTTTTTTTTTTTAATTCTACTAATAAAACATTTTACACATTAAAAATTTCAATTACAGAGGTATTGAACACAGAGTTGTTAAGTGGAAAATTTCACAAAAGCAAAAAAAAAAATAAAATTGTGGACAAAAAGAAAAAATTTGAAAAAGAAAAACCTATTTTCCTTTTTTTTTTTTTTGTAATTTTCCTTATCTAGTCTTAATTGCATGAGCAGAGAAATTTTTCCAGTCCTTTTTTAGTGTTCCTTTTTTTTTCTGTTAATTCTTTGTATTTTTAAAAAATAACCTTTTGTTGTTGTATGGATTGAAATAGTCCTGAGTACTATGTCAGTATGTAAGTAGGTATAGGTATAGGTTTAAGTAAAGGATATGATTTTTCTCTCTCTATATATGTATGTTTTGGTAAGAATTTTCATTTATAGCCTAAATGCTTTAGTCTAAAACAAAAAATGGAATTCTTTTATACATTACTGAACAAATCAACAAAAAGTGTAGAGAATGTGTGTGTGTGTGTGTGTATAGACTTTTTATTATGAGATTTGCAAAAGAATTTTACAATTACGAACATTATGAGTTTTATGGGCCGAAATGTAAATATGCCGAAATAAAAACATTTTTGTTTCTTTTTTTTTTGCGAAAAGAATTTTAAATGGAATTTTTTTCATTCCTTTTTTTTTGTGCCTCTCTCTCTGTGCCTTTTTGGAGGAGTAGAAAAACGTATTCAATGAATTAAAATTTTTACATTTCGCTTTTCTTTTGGTTTATATGGATGCCATTTTAAAAGAAATTAAAAAAAAAAACAAAAAACTGTATACGATTTAACTTTCAAAAATGTTTGTGGCGGTTTAATTATCATTTTTTGTGGGACACATATAAAACGGTTTACGATCTTAAATTGACTCATTGATCCTATTTAAGATTACAAAAGTACCCAAAAAAACAAAAATGGAATTTAAATTTTAAGTGAATTATAAAATGTTATTGTATATTTATCTAAGATTAAAAAATAATAATATTAATAATAATAATCTTTAGGTTTGAGCAACATACATGGTTTACCTTTGTTTAAAATTCTGATAAATGATTAAAGGGTTTTAATTGGTTGCAAAAAAAGAAATGAAAAAAAGACTCTTGCCTAATGAATCATTAATCTGTTTTATTTTCAAAATTTTTCTTGAAAATGTCTCATTTAACTAATATATTTCAAAAATTTTTTTAAAGGCTGGAAGGACTGGAAAGCAAAACAAATCTCTGTGAATTTGCGAGAACTTCGGATTTGTTATAGTATAATATCTGACCAATAGCAGTGTAATTAGAGTGGCGGTTTTTCAATTAAAAGGTCTCGGCTTTAAACCCTGGTCAATTTTACTATCATATCTAAAAAGGAAAGGCAGATTAATTTACTTATCACGTTGTATGTGGTAGGGGGCTGTAAATAAATAAATAAATACAGGATAATTTATATCAAATGACTCTTATAGTCCTATCATCTCGAGAGTTTCTTATAGTTTTCTAATGAAATTATAAGTATGTCAACTTACAGCAACTATGAAAGCAATCCACTAAACAGTCAGATTTTAAATTTTTTACTTGACATTTCTGTCATCAGTTGTTTTTAATTGATTAAAATTTTAATATTGTTTTCTAAAGTTTTTCAGGAGAGTTTTGTCCTATTATACTACAGAACTCTTCAGTAGGCTTATAGTGTTACATTGCCTAGACAAACTTTATATTAAACCTTGA
Source organism: Dolichopus griseipennis (assembly GCA_963082915.1). Taxonomy (NCBI): domain Eukaryota; kingdom Metazoa; phylum Arthropoda; class Insecta; order Diptera; family Dolichopodidae; genus Dolichopus; species Dolichopus griseipennis. Next base: position 11,217,456 of record OY720442.1, read on the forward strand.
TTGATTTTTATAACTTCTATGAAATTTTGAGAAAATCTTTTGTGAGTTAAAAGTCATAGACATGTATCCGTTTTTCAGAACAGTGACAAGAATTATAATATATTCGTACAAACTTAACTGTAAAAGCTGCTTTAACTTCACAATAATATTAAACGTATTGCTGTGGTCACACAGGGAAAACAGTCATTAATTATTATTACATGAACATTCTTGCGACATTATAAAAACGTTTAAATATTATCTGAACAACAATGTGACTATCAAAATTGGCTATCGTTGTTTATCATTTCTGAGATACTGTAGTGATGTCAAAAAACTAACCTAACCTAACCTCAAAATATTCTAAGCGGTAATGCGACTTAAGAAAGACCAGAAAAACTAATAATTTCAATAATTGATTTTTTTATACCAAAATTTATATGGTTTTGACCAGAGTCCTATTGCACCAACAGTAATCACAAATGGATTAATCATTATTATGACAAGTGAGTGTTTTTTACTAATCAAATTTCATATTATGTTTGCAAATATGGTGATGGCGCAAAATTTGACTATTTCATTAGTGATAAGTTGTTGGTGCAATAGGGCCAGCTAAGTTCGCCATTTCGTAAACTACTAAAAAGTTCATACATAGTTTGTTTAAGATCAGTAATTATCACAATGAGTACTTATAGTAACCATGATAAGTGAAAGTACCTTAAAAGTCGTTACATATTTACAAATTGTACTTTTAGATAGTTAATTTAAAAAAAAATTTATTAAATTAAGTTTCATAATTTCTAAGTACAAAAACAAATTTTTTTATAGAATAGCTTAAAAAATAACTTTAAAGAAAAATTCGCCCTTTAGATATAAAAAACAACAAAAATAACAAAAGAAAAAGAAAATATATGAAAACCAAAACCTCTGTCAAAACCAAATCTCTGCCTATAGGAAAAGATTTAATAATTCGCTTTTAATTGTTTTCTATGTTTTCAAATTGATTATTCTTGTTTTTTTTTATTTTTATTTTTTTTTTTACTTTCCATAAAGGAAGTTCTCAAAAGAGAAAATGACAAAAACAACAACAACACGTTATCAAAAAAGAAAAATCCGATAGAAATTTTCCTTGTTCTCCTGTTTCCTTTTTTTTTCTAGGGGTAAAAATTTAAAAAAAAGAATTTCTAAGAAAAAAAATTTTTCAAGCGTTAAAAGGAAACTGTTATTAATACCGGGGAAAATAGAAAATAAAAAATATTACAAAAAAAAAAAGTTTTCTAAAAAAACTTTCTTTCTATTTGTTGATGTTTTGATGTCCTATTTGGGCAGTTTTTCTTCCAAAAAAGTTCAAATTTCCTTTTTTTTTCGTTTTTTGGATTTTCTAAGAAGAAAAACAGGAAAAAACCAAATTTTTTTTTGAAAAATATCACAAATATTTGAAAAGGATATTGTTGCATTCCAATTTTATTTAAATCCTTGTTTAATTCCTTTTTATTTTTTTTTTTTGGTCAATTTTAATCTTTTAGGGACATATTGGGTGCAAAATAAAATATTATATTAAACAGGATCATAAAAAATCAAGGGTTTTTTAAAAAGAAGCCCATTTTAAAACTTGTACAAAGCTCCAGGATTTTTTGAAAAAAAAAATTAATATGAATTCTGTAGAACTAATTTTAGAATTTTATAGTATTAGAAAAATTGTAAAAGACATAATGAGCTTCAGCTTTAACTTTTATGTATTACTCCAAAAAATTTGGACAAATATTTAAGTATCAATTGATTTAAAATTACAAATTTTCAGTTTTTAACTCATTAAAAGCTCCTTAACGGAGGACTATGCTAAAAAGGTTCCTTAAACGACTCATGCTTAATTTTAAAGATCTAACTACTCTCAAAATTTCCGAAACTTTAGTTTTTGGGTCAAAACCTTTGATTAAATATTATAAAAATAAGAGCCTTGTAAAAATTGAGCTTCGCATAGCAAACAGCTACAGATTTAGCTTCAAAATTTTTTGGCGTTTTCAGATTAAAAATATTTTTAATAGACCCTTTCTAATTTTCATTTATTTATAGGTCTTTTTAGGAATTCTGTAGTTGTAGGTCTGAAGCGAGTGGGGCAGGAAAAAGTTATTTCATAAAATTAATTTTTATTGCAATACAGTGGTTTTTGCAGTGGTTAAATTTTCTTTTCTTCATTTCAAACGGCATTTATATATAAAGGTTTCTTAAATGCCCTGACAGACAGACAGATGTCCAGGACAAAACTATTGAGAACATTTTTTTTCAAAATTATTACAAATATGCTAAAAATAAATTTTAAATTTTTGGAAAGTTTGATGTTATTATGATTGTGACAAAAAAGAGAGATCAGAAAATACTTAAAATTATTTACTAAAGGCAATTAATTTTGTATACTCGTATTATATATATATATATATAAAAATGTTTGTGCTATTACACTTTGAGCTTTGAGTAAAACGTATTTAAAACAAAAAAAAAATTAAAGAGAGAAAGAGTAAAAACATATAATATTATAAATATTTATTTTGCCCTTGAACTTTAAAATTTTCATGTTCTAAGTTCAATTTCATATTTAATTATTTAGATCAATGGAATAATTTGTTTGCTTTAAGGAACTGAGTTAAATTTAAAAAAATATTGCTCGAAGTTTATTGCAAAGAATATAGAATTCTAAAAAATTTTATTTTTAAATTAAATATCGAAGGTGAGATGTAAAGAAACCATAGCCTACGTATATTACTTTTATTTTATAACAAATATTTAGTCCCACAAATTTAATTGAAAATATCAAAGATTTCGATAATATATTTTAATATTTACAAGAAATATTAATCGGAAAATAAATGGTGCTTTAATTATCTTAAGTAATTATTCAACCAAGGTAAATAGAATTTAAACTTGTAATGCATTTCATTTTGTTAATATTTTTTTTTTTAACTTACATTTATCATTATCGAATAAAACCTTCTTCTTACTGAAAATTGCATAACTGTTAGGCTGATTGAGCCTTTTTATATTACAGAAATCAGTGATATCATGGGGAGTGTACAAAATTGAAATTTATTGAAAATATAATAATTTTATTATTAGAATCGACATTAATAATTTTATTAGGAAATACTAGGTAAAAAAGTATGTATTTAGGAATTATTTTACGCCAACAGTTATGCAATTCTATTTATTACTTTTTAGAATTTAATATTTTTTTGAAATTTCAATTTCCGAATGGGGTGTTGCCACTCTAATCAATGACTAACTGTAAAAAAATATTGGGTCAAGTTATAAGAGCTTAATGCTTCATCACTTAATAACATTTAATGATTAAATAAAAATACTTTCCTATACGACAATCCACAAATTAATGTGGCGTTGTTTTTTTCTCGACATCATCTCGAAAATTAAAATATCGTTTTGTCAAAATCCCTGTTTTGCAAAAAAACCCGTAAAATCTTATTTTGTTAAAAGTATGCAGTAGATGAGTCAAATCCACACACTTTCACAAATTCATTTTTTTTATTTTAATTTGGGATGCAAAATCCAGCTTCAATAATTAAATTATTGGGGTCAGAAATGTTGCCTTGATACGTAATAAAAAGTCAGATTTTGGATTAAAAAGATTTTAAAAATCGAGATATTATCGTATCCGATACAACATTAATCCGTAAATTAAACATTTTCCTATTGTGAATTTAAAATCTTAACCCAATCAAATTGTGAATACACACACAAATGTGACAATTAAATATTTAAAATCGATCAATTTATTATTGCAATTGAGATACAATTTCATTACCTCAGGCTTATCTGGTATTAAATGAAATAAAATTATTTCAATTGAATTCACTATAATTTAAATTATCATCTTTTAAAAAAATATAATTTATTTATTTTAATTCTCTTGATTTGTTATAAAAATTCTAAAATTTTATTTTTAAATAATTTAAAAACATTCACAAAGAAGATAATTGTCAATATTTTCTTTTTGAAAATTTGTTGTTTCTTTTTTTAAATAATATACGTATTGTTTATATATATATAATATATACATATAATATATACATATATTTTGATCATTTGCATTAGGTAGTAAAACGGTATATTGATGACAGCTTTTATAATTTTAAGAAATTTTCAATAAGAAAATCGCAAAATTTATTAAAATGCAATTCTATAGAGATTTTTTTTTTTATAATGAATATTTCCGTTTCCGCTATCAATAGTTGGGAATTTTGTTTTTTTTTTTTGCATTTAAATCATCATTTAAATGAAAATTTAAAATATTTTCTTATCATTTTGTTATTTGAGATTTAGTTGTATTTTTTATTATGGTACGACTGAAAGGCAAAATGATAGAAAATGACAGAATTGAAGAAGTTCAGAATTGAATTTAAAACATTTTCATCATAATTCACATCTGTTGTTGGTTTTTTCATTCTATTTTTTTTTTTTTTTGTTTTTCTTTTTCGATGAGAGAAAATTTTTTGATGACATTCCCAACATAAACTTCTAATTTATTATTACTATCAATTTCCTGAGTTGTGCTTCAGGTTCTTCTAGTTCTTCTCATCATCTTGTATTATATAACTGTAATTCCTTGCTTTATTTACGTTATGATTTAATGCTGTTTCACGTAACTATCTGTAGTATTTGTGGGAATAATATACATAAAGTAACTATAATATAACTGCAGTTTACCTATACATGTATATACATGTATATATGTATATACTATACCTATATAACTTTCTTTTTCGTTTTGTTGCGTCCGTTCAACAAAATGGCAACAGAGTTGTATATATATATTTTCAATAAATTTATGAAAAGAAGGGACTAGAGATAATATTGTATAATATAGTGACTATTACTGGATTTTTTAAATATTTTGGAGAAAATGAATTTAAATTGTAAGTATACTTATTTACTATTTGTAAGAATTTAGATTTAGATAAAACGAGGAAGAGTATAAGAGTAGACAGGGTCAAGTCTGGGATACCCGTATGACCGTAATATAAACATTATATAATCCGGTTAATTACTTTTGGCAAAATTTCAAACATACAGGTTTATTAAGTGCAGTGTAATCCTCATATAAAAGAAGTAATTGTATGGCAGCTACTCGAACCCTCTGCAGTAGGCCAACCAAATTTTTCAGTAACTTTATCCATTACACTAAACTATTTTTGGCAAAAATTTCAGACACCCAGCTTCAATAGGTATAGAGTAATGCTCATATAAAATAAGAAGATGTTTGGCAAGTACTCGAACCCGTGGACCAAAATCGTTGGATTTCAATAGCGATGGTGGTTATTGCATAAAAACGAATTTCTGAAAATTTCGAAATCCTAGCTCCTTTATTTTTAGAAGATAACCTGAAAGCATCTAAAAGTCTAAACAGTGGAATAAAAATTTGGAGCTACTTGTTCAATATAATTGATGAGAGTTAAGGATTAGGAATTCATAGGAAGAAATATTTTTTTTTATGGATTAAATATAAAATTTAAAGGATGAACTTTATTTTATTTTTGCCTTCATCTTAAACTTCAAGATACCTTCAAAAAGACACCTTTTAAGAATCAATTTGCAGAATCTTTCACAAATTGTAGAGTGCTTTCTAAATAATTGAATTCTTATTTCTAGAGAATAGGTAAAATATTCAATTGGTTTTTCGTCAATTTAACATTTCGTCCCCCCTCCTCTTGTTGAATAATTATTCCATAAAGTGAAAATTCTTAGTAATGTGTTTCATAGGTTGGACCAGTTCTGGATTGCGTTTGTTAGTATTATAATTATTAATCTACGACTCCGAGAAAACTAACTCAGCTTGATACTTAAAACTGTTCCAGAGAAAAGATAGCTTTTCCTTTTCAAATAATAATTTCGAATAATTTCTCCACAATCAAACTTTAATTCGCATCTCCACTGCATAATGTAAACACTGCTTACTACTACTTAAGCTGAAGAGTAATACTATATGCCTTTAGAACGTCTTTAAATGCCTATAAAGTTATTGGAATATTTAAGAGGAGGTTTAACATCAAAAATATTTCAGACTTACAGAAACTTCCACCTAATAAAAGATATTCGTATTAAGGAAAACATCTTCCAACTTTTTTATAATTTTAATAACCATCTAATACACCCATTAATCCTATTGAAATTTTCATATTAAAGTTTTTAAATAATTTGATCAATTAATTGAAAAAAATTATTATAACACTAAAACTCTTGCTACCTAATTAAAATACTTACATTCATTTGTATATATGTATATTTATACTCGTATATATATATAAATTAAATATTTACAAAAGAAATTAAATAATTTCCACAAAAAAACAAAAATTGTTAAGTGAAAATTATATCCCCTTTCGGAAAAATTTTAACTCAAGTTATATTTTATATACTAATTTACATAAGTATTAATAAATTAATATGTAAATACGAATAAATATACGTGAAAATAAACATATATATACAAAAATACAAGTTAAAATTTTAAATAAAAGGAAACCAGTTTCCCCCTTATAAAGTACATCGACAGTCTTGGACAAAAATGGATGTATGTAAAATAATTATAAATGGACTGTATACTTTAAAATTATTTTATTTTATAAAAAAACAGTCATCCATGACATTAACTTTCAAAATGTTCAAAGTAAAATAGATTAATTGAGTTAAAACACTGATGTATTTAATTAGACCTGGTTCCAAACTCTTAATTGAAGGCTTAGAGTTTAACTCTAAATTTGAGTTTAAATCTAAATAAAAATTCTAACCGAAACTCAGATTTTTCTATCAATGACACTTGTAGTTTTGTAAGTCACTCAAAATTAAATATCATACTTAAATTACAGCATTGAGATAGTAGACATTAAGATACATTTCGCCTTATATATTAAGAATATTTTACCCTCTAAAGGACCTCGGAGTACCATTTTCTAAGACTAAACCTGATTAAAAATTTATACTTTCTTTAATAAGAGAGGTATTTATGAACAAAAATGTTGAAATTTTTATTAATATTTTTTTCATCTTAAGCGACTTTGTTGTAAGTGTGTATTCTTATAAGAGCCTTATTTCACCCTTATTCGCTTTTCTACTCTAATCGTTTTATCTAAGTGTAATTTACTCTTGCAAAAGTCTTTTATTCATTCTTATAAGAGCTTTTACTGAAGTGGTTTAAGTTTCCAATTACGGAGCTTCTTTTTTTTGCTTCGACTGTACTTTTAATACATTTTCAAAACATTAAATATAACCATTTTACAATATATATTCTTGAACATGTACAAATAAATGTACATACACACATTTAAATATATATACTGTACATTACATATAATGTACATTAAAAATTAAAGGAAATGAATTCTTGAATGAATTTTTCATGGTAAAAGACGTATTCCAAAAAAAAAAAAAATAACAGTATTTAATGAATTCTGGATAATATTTAGAAGGAATGAGAGATTAGAATAATATTCTACTATGATAATATTATACAAAATAAATATAAATATGTATATGGAATTGTAACTTGTACAGAATTTTGTAAATACCAAATTAAATACATAAAATGTTAAGGATTATTTATAAAATTTAACCATTATATATAATTTCCGTGTATTTGATATAAAGATAGTTTAATTTGGGTAATTGTATTCTAATTTTATTCTATTCTATCCACAGGTCTGAGATTTTCCATCGAGATTTACCAAAGTTTAACTAGAAATTAACGCTAAATAGGACTAATATTATCTAATATAAAAACAGTTATAGATAAAAGATAATACCTGTTAAATATTATACAAAATTACCCAATTTAATAAATAAACCCTAACATACAACTAAAATTCATAAAAATAAAGTTTAAGTGGTGCAGTGACATAGAAAAATTACTTAAATTACCAAATACTCAATTTTTTGATGAACAGAGATAAAGAAAAGGGTTAACAGAATTTAATGTTATTGTATCCAAAAGTTAATCAAAAGTTATATAACAGGTTTAATAAGTTTTTAGTTTGGGTATGTGTAGGAAAGAATAGAGTGATCATTATAGATGAGGAAAATTAGGACATTAAACTTTATATTGAACTAAACATTTAAAAGTAATAAAGAAACTATTATCTTAAATTTGAATTTAAGTTGCAATGGCTTAAAACTTCAAAAAGAGTCTAGAGTTATTTTGATCTGTATTTCAGTTGCAGCATAATAATTTTATCAAATTAAATTTGTCACTTGTTTTTTCATAAATAGTTCATTTATAATTCAACTTTCTTTAGATATTATAAAAAACTTCTAGACTATCATAGTCTCCATTGCCCTTAGTTGAGTGATTAAGTTCTTAAAATTTTAAGAGATTCAATTATGCAAGAAAGGATAATTTTAAAATGTTGGGGCAATGAGTACGTTGGAAAAGTAGGGAAGTTTTCAGATATGTTTTTAGATATTTAAGGGACCACGTGCAGCACATTGTCTCAGAAGATCGTTTCAAGAAAGATTTTAAGTTATATACTGCTAAGTTAAAAGTTCTTGGGGCTGTTGCATTATGTATAGGGTAGCATTGAAATAGGGTTGGTGATTAAATCCACAATAGATTGAAAACAACTGTGCCTAATAGAGTATAATCATAAATGAGACTGTCTTTCCATTTTCAGACTGTCTTTCCACTCATATCTGAAAGACAGTCTCATTTCCATGCTAGACAATTATATTCATCCAGTGATTTCCATTACTATGATATGATAAAGATGACATGATAAAGATATTATGAAATTATTTCTTTCCTGTATCCTCAGATTCAAGATACGGTTTACATTTTATTTTATTTTTTTTTCTTTTTTGATTTTTCCATGAAAATAAAATTAAAGAAGAAGATAGAAAGATAATTTCCCTCTTATTTATTTCTACAAAATTCTAATGATAATTTCGACAGGTATACGAGTATAAACATTTAGAAGCACTGTTGAAGTGAATGAACTTTTAATAAATGGAAAACAAATTTTCCTCAATTATTAACAGGAAAAATGAAAATTTTTTTTTTCAAATTAGTTGATTTTAGATATTTTTTTTTAAATGAAAGTAGTGCAATTTTAACTTGTTGCACAATTTCGTCAGAATTAAATCGAATTTTAAATTAAATTACTGTTAAAAAATTTATCAGCTTTTATATGACGTATTAAAGGAAATAATAAGAATTACTTAACTAAAATGTAAATATAGTACATGTATTAATGGAATAATGACTAGTTGAACGTTAGATGTTTTAAATAGTATAAACGTAATTTCTTTTTACGCGATGGATGCGTTCCAAAAAAAAATCGCGTATTAGAAAATCGCTTAAAAAATCAAATCGGATTCTCAAATCATTTTAAAACGAATGTAATAATGATTTTTAAATCGCGTTATTTAAAATTCGCATAAGAAACTTAATTCAAGTTATAAAATTAAAGCCATCTTTGGTTGAATAAAAACTTATAGCTTTTGAGCGTTTTTGAGCGTTAGTTGAAAAGTTGAAAGGGACAGCAATTGAAAATATTAAATTATTTAAATTTTGTAGGTTAATTTTTAATTATCTCAGGGCTGAAACACCTTAAAATTTTATTTTCTAATCCACAAAATAACAAATAGCCAATAGTAATGAAGGTTAATACTATATTTTCCTATGAAATTCAAAATGACTAATCACTTTGTCATATAGAATATCTGTTTTATCAAATTTTTACTCCATTTTAATTTTGAAATTTCTCAAAATTTCTAAGAATCATCAGTTTAGTTCTATTTAAGAATGCATATCTTTTAATATATTATTTTAGTTCCTCCATTATTATATATAGAAGGAGACCAAGATTCGACAAAGTACTGTAGCGCCATAGAAGAAGAAGATTATTATTTATATTAAGGAACCAAAAGAATTTTTTCCTTAAATATTTCTTAACCTCCATAGAATTAAAAATGTCTGCTTAATATTCTTAAGAATTTATATAAAAAAATGATATATATTTTACAAAAAGTATTTCATCACCTAGAGAAGTTTTAAGTTTTTTAAGAAATAGTAATTTTTATTAATTTATACATATTTTATACATTTGTATGTAATGGAGGTATGAATAATTTAAGAATTATGCAGTTAAGTTGAATTGAAATTAAAGTTTTTTGAGTGATTTTTATAATGTAAAAAAGTTAACAATAGATGTGATCAAAAATATTCTTCAATTGAAAATATGGAGACATTTTAATAAAATCTCCCTCAGTTTTTTTATTTATATCAATTTATCAGGTATTTTTAATTTCGGAACCATTTGTTCCTAATTGAATGTTTTCCTATTTTACCTCCTGGGGGAGAATAGGGCTTCCCCAAAGCTTCAGTATCCCAGGCTCTGTTTCCGTTTCGTTAATCGTTTTGCTCACTAAGCTAGATGATTGGTCTGCTGCAGCTATTCCACATGATTTTCAATATCTCGCCTTGTGGAAAAGATGGCGCCAAATTTCTCCGGAAGATGACATTGCATTTTCCTGGATTTCCGCAAGATGTCATTGCGATTTTGTATACCCTTATCTCTTGACGTACAGAATAGATGTTGGGTTATGTAATGTCGCGTATGCATATGTCAATTGTGTCAATTTGACAGATGTTTTTATATAGATAAAGTTAATTTTTTATTTACTATTAAGGAATAGGTTTTCCAAGAATTTCTAAGAATGTTCCAGAAATTATAAATTTACATTCACAAAAATAATTAGGTAATACTTTATTTTAATTTCTAAAAATTAAAAAACTTATTAACGAATAATGATATTAACTAAATATTGTTACATTACGATATACATTCAGGAATATTTTAAAATTTAAATAATTAAAATATAAAATTGTTCTAATAAAAATATATGTATTTCATTACGAGTGTAAATTTATTAAATTTCCCCCTGATAAATAATGAAAGTTTCCCCCTAGTTTTTAAATTTCCTTAACATTTTAATTTAAACTGCTTGAATTCGTATTAGAGTAATATAATTACTGTGTATTTACATTATATTTTTTAATAATGTACAATTATAGAATTTCCAGGCTTTAAAAGAAAACAACAGGAAATAAATTCATTACAGGAAGGAAAATCATTTATTTAACAGCATCTTAAGTCCTACTTTTTGTTACAGTTAGAAGTAGAATAATCCATATAGGGAATAGTTATATAACAACAGAACAATTAATTAATTTGTTGTTTGCAAAGCGAATTTTAATTAAAATTGTTCTCCATAATACAATTTGGTAAGGTCATGGTTAACAACCTCTACTGCAACCTTATTTAAAGAATTAATATATCATTATAAAATTAATATCTAAAAGAGCATATTAACAACCCCAAAGAAACAAAATAGGGTGAAAGTACATGTTTATGGCAATCTCAATAATATTATAAGTATAATGAAAAAAATTATTTTATATTTTTATTTAATAAGAAAAATATGTTAATTATTCAAACTGTTATGATAATTATAAATTAAAGTTTTATTCAACTTATATTTCCATCTTTTTACGGAAATTTTTAATAAAGAATTTTAAATTAATTTTAATTATTGAAGAAATAACGGGATTTCCTGAGAAGTTTTTGAAGACTTCATAAAATATTGAATCATAATGAAATATGTAAATATTTCAAATATTAAGTAGGTATTGATATTATTTCTTTATTAACTACTAGCTAATACCCGGTGCGCGTTTGTGCGCCTCTCAATAGAGGTTTAGTATAAGTTGATGTCATTGCAAAAGTTAATATTAAAATTACACATGGTGTAAATGTTAATTTTAAAATGTTTTAAAGGTTTTTGCTAGAATTATTCTAGGAATTTTTTAAAGTTCCTGTAATTTAAAGAAGTACTAAAAACTTTACAAAATTGGACGTAATTTACTTTCAAAATAATTTTTTTTGACCAATTTAACCGACATGTGTTATGAAACACCAAGTCTGTTATCCAACTCAACTCCATTAGGAATCTATTTGTAACATACAAACAGACAAACAAACAAACTTTCGCTTTTATATATATAGATTAATGGTCATACCCTATACACCTAAAATAGGTATATGTGGATATTAAATTTAGAACCGTTTTTGTAACCACCAAAAGGAAGCAAGATAGGATACAGAAAGTAAATATATATTTTTGTTCCCGGTCACCTTCTGAGCAGCTATTAGCGACGTCCATCAGACCTACCGTAAACACGATAACTCTCGAATAAAAAATATTGACGCTATCTTGATGAAATTTTTACTGTGTATTTAAATGACAAAACTACACCGAGAATTGCAAATGGGCCTCGTCGTACCATGGGTTCGTATTCTGGAAGCTTCTGGTCAAGGGAAAACCATCATATCTCCGAGGCAATAAAGATAGAATTTTAAAATTTGGTACAAGCATGTTTTTTTAATGGTTTTCTTATGTTCTCAAACTGTCTAAAATGGGAGAGGAATAATTGTAGTGGTTCGGATAGCTGCGTCACGCCTCCGTAAATCTAACCAGAATATCTTTGGAATTAATTAAGGTAGAAAATTTATATTTGATACAAGGTGGTTTTGTCCTGTTTACTTAATAGTCCTGATATCTGAGAGTCGTTGATGTAGAGGTTTGTATAATTGTTTGAATTTTGGTAGGTGTAGGGTATTACTAAGTTGGTTACATCGACTTACTGTTGTTTTATTAATTGTTTTTATGTTCTTTTATGACTTTTCTGCAAATTATCATTGTTTTAATTAGAAAGTTACAAAAATTATCTCTTCATCAACTAGTTAAGCTTTTGAAAGAGTGGGTATACAGTATTCTGCTAACCGTAAAACTATTTTCTATTACATGACGTTTGACAGTTCTAGTTAATGAAAATTTTTAAAACTGCAGCTTACGTCATTTGTTTCTAAAATTATTTGATGCTGGCAATTCTGGAAATTGACTTTTAACTAAAACTTCATAACATAGTAATTATATTTTCTATCACATTTTAAATTTATTAAACTAAAACTTAAATTTAAATGAACATTTGCTTAGACATATAAATACTGTAAAATAATAAATATTTCAACAATTTAATTTTCTACTTGAATTCTTTCAATATTATATTCTTTGAATATTATTAGATATATAATTGTAAAGATACATTTTATATCAAATACCTAAAGTATATCAAGTTTAAAACCATTAAACTTAAAAAAATCAAGAATGAAAATTTTTTTATTATTATTTAAAAAAAAATAATTATCAATTTATATTATGAAAAATTAACATCTAACTTTACAATTGAAACTCTTCAGACAATATAATATTACAAGATCCTGGAAGATATATCTTTACATATTATTTTTTATATATAATATATATCTGTAGATCTATATATTGATGACTACAATGATACATTCAATTTTATGATAAAAATCATTTAAGATCTATACAAAGTACTTTCACCTTAATGATAACTTCTTTGAATACAAAAATATAAATTATAACATAGGATAAAAAAATAAGAAACCAAATCAAAGGTTAAAAAATATAAATATATACACACACATACATATACACACACAAATACAAATTTAAAAGTATTGAAAAAGAAAACAAAGTTTATTCAAACAAAACATTATTGAAATGAATGCACAGGACAAAAATTTATAGAAGCAACTAAATATCTGGTGATGGAAAGTTATTCCATAAAATTGGCGTGTGTATGTGTTAGTAAAAAAGTAAAATTGATAAGTGAGATTTTAATAAAATTAGAAAAAATATTTAAGTAGCTTAGAAAATTCTTTAAAAAGATTAACCTACTTTGAATTTAATTGAAAAGGTTTCACGGGACTTCTTACTGCGAATATTTTGAAATTAGGTTCAGGTTAAATGAGGTCTCATGAAGTTTTTAAAATGTTTTTTAAACAACCTAGGCCCTATTGCATCAACAACTTTCCACTAATTAAAAAGTCAGATATTATTTTTTTTTTATAAAAATTAGTTGCACCAAAATTCCAGTAATAGTCACAATAAAATCTCACTTATTAAAATGTTATTTTTTGATTAATGTTCAGTGGTTGGTGCAATAAGGCCTCAGTAATATTTGAAACCTCTGTTGGATAACGGAAGATTTATAGAATGAATAAAAAAGATAAAAAGTAATTGGAAGTATATATAGAAATATGTCACAAAAATATTACTCTGTATTATATTTATATGTATTATATAATCAGAAAAGGTAATCATAATCATCTTTCTAGTAATAATCTGATCAGGATTAGTCATATGTCAAATGAACTATAAATCCCTGCAAAAATTTTATTCGAACCTCAACTGAAGTTTAATATAAAAGCCACGCTCTTATGTTTCTAAATTATGTGTAATGGTTACATTAGAGTACCAACTAGCGCATGTTAAATTGAAAGTTTTTGTTGTTTGAAGAAATGTATGTATAATAGATTTTATGATATTAATATCACTTAAAAGCTTTTAAATAAACTTTCTGGGGTCATTGATGTTTTAACAGTTTGAGCAGGTTTTAAGAGACTAAACGTTTTTTAATGACACCTAATTCTCGTTTTTTGCTAAGACTTATTGAGACCTGTCAAACATTTCAACTGACCATTGGCGGCACCATCTTCCCCAATAAGGAAATTCACAAGTATACGTGAATTACCGAATGGGAAAACACATAACCAAATAGACCACCTACGTATTAGCAGGAGATGGAGAAGTTTAATGCTAGATATGCGAAATAAAAGGTGAGCCGACATAGATAGCGACCATGAACTAATCATAAGCGACATCAGATTGAAATTGAGTGCATCAATAAGAGTCATGACAAGAAACAACAGTTAAATCTCCGAAACCTCCAACATCCATACACCAAAAGCAGTATGATAATCACAATTTGGGAAAGATGTTAATTATCAAAATTATCAAGATTTTTATCGCAGTATTTCAATACTCACCTTTTCCTAGAGTTACCCGAAATTATAATAAAAACCAACTGTTTTGGAAAAATACTTCTTTTGTTCAAAAATTATTGAGTAGATATATATATTTCATCTTTAGCTTTCTTTAATATATGGTTGCGGGAGACAAAAAAAGAAAATATTAATAAAATAACAAAGTATGTATTATTAAAAAAATATCTGGAGACTTTATTACAAAGAAGCTTATGAAGTATATAATTATAAAATAAAAAAAAAATTAAGTTCCGTTATCTTTTCTACCTACGAGTATAAGTATAAATTTCTTTATTTTTTTTAATCCTTTTTTATCTCCTCCTCTGTCTCTCTCTCTATCTCTTTCTACCTTTTGTAATTTACATTTATTTCCAACAAGGTTAGATTATACATAAAAATTTCTATAACGTCTAAATTTTCTAATAACTGAAAAAAAAACAACAACAACATAGAGAATAAAATTTTTCAGGATGTTATAAAAATGAGTTTTCATTTATTTTTCGTACTATCAGGGAAAAAAAACAAACACACACAAAGATAACTGAACTTAAAACAATGCCCAAAAAGAAAAATTGAATTGACAAGCCTTTAAAGAATTTGTTTTTCAAAAGGATGTAAAACAATAACAACAACAACTACTACTACAACAATAATATAACTTTGGTACTTACTATTATCAGAATGAACGACCCCATGTACTAAAAACAAAAAAAAAATAAAATATTCTTTAAATATATTACACCTTATCAATCATCATTATATTCAGGCATAGGGATAGGACCCTTTCATTCATTTAAGCTTTACTGGAAAAATTTCTGTTTTTGTTATTGTTATTTTTTCTGCTCTTTAAAAGTCAACTATCAGAAAAATTTGTCTTCTACATAGAGAAACAACAACAGAGGGAGACATTGACATTTTGTGCGTGCTTGTAATCACTGTGGGCGAACAAAAGCAGTATAAAAACAAAAAAACTTGAATCTTTTTTTTTAACAACACGTGAAAAAAGGACTCTGTAAAATTGTCTTGTATGTATGGTAGATAAGTTGGAAAATATTCGAAATCAAGTAGTGAATCACTTATTGAACTTGAATTCTTTACAAGGAAATCAATATTGGGTTTTGTAAATGGATAATACACGGAATTTGGAGTGTATGTAATATTGTAGTCAATGTAAAATAAATAAGGTATTGTAATAGCGAAAAATTGGGTGAGGAAAATTTTTCCAATTTTGTTGAAATGAATGGACAACATGTTTTAATAAATTGATTAGTACTCCATTTTCTATTTTTTTAGGTGAAGATGAAATAAATACTTCTGCAAGTACTGAAGGTTTGTAGGGTTAGATAATTTTTTCAAAATAATAATTTAATTTTAATAAGTACTAGGTACTTACCCTCATATTTGGTTTGTTTGTACTGTATCCTGATATAATAGCTGTACATTAAAAACGTCAATAGAAAAGAAATTACCCTTGGTTTTTTAACTAAATATCAATTTGATGCCTGATGCCAGGAGTGCACGAATGATCGCACCTACAAACCAAATTTGATTGAAATCTGGTTTTTAAAAATCTCGTTCACAAGTGGTTTTAGCAAAATATTGTTTTTTAAAATCACGATTTTTCAAAATCTCATTTTATCATAATCTTGTTTTTTTTTAATTATGCAAATACCAGCTGGAATATAATTTTATTCTAGCTATTTAAAGTCTAATATCTGGAAGCGTTCCATAATCTCGGATTGGTATATCTTTTTTTCAAAATTTCGTTTTGAAAATTACGCTTTTTAAAAAAATCTTGTTTAAGAAAATCCTGTTTTTAGAAATTTTGTTTTTTTTTTAAAAATCTCGTTTTTTATTGAAAAGTTTCGTTTTTTAGGGTTTTAGTTTTGAATGAAAAGTCAGAAACATGAGCCCTTTCCTGAATATCAAAATAGCCATTTTCTAAAATGCGATTATCTAAAAAGACATTTCCTAAAATGGTATTTTCTAAAAACGTGATTTATTAAACCGAAATTTCAGAACTAACTCTCAAAATCCAATAAGTCCAAAAAGGTTGTTGTTTGAATGAAAGTTACTCATACATTTCTTTACAATTTTTACTGATAAGTGAAGCGGTTATCACTTTCTCATTTTAATCTATCTAGCGGCTATCACTTTAACGGTTATAAAATATTTCAGAAGAATTCAGTTTTTCATTATTAAGATAGGATGGGGATCAAATTTTAGAACGGAATTTTTCCTATAATTTTTCTATTAATAAATATTAGTTTAAGATCAAAAGTATCTTTTTGACGTATTTATTAACTTCATGTACACAAAACTAAAATATTCTAATGAACTTTTCATTCATTTTAGATATAAAAGCATATGAAAAGTCTATTAATAATAAAAAATTTTTCTAAAATATCTTACATAAAATAAAAATATTTTTCCATCTCTTTGATCTTTTAGGTAGAAATTTTTTATTTTGGAATTTAGTATAATTTCGAAACAATTTATTAGTTTTTGTTGGTTTTTTTTGTTTTTAGCTTCTAACCAAAATATCTGTCAGATACATAAAACCGTTTTTAAAATATATATTTTTTACCTTAATTTAATACAGAATATCAAAATTAAAATTTTAGGTATGGTATAATATGATTTTATAACAAATGTAAAGTTATTTTTAGATAATTATGTGAAGTATTTGGTATGGAATACAAAAAGCTGAAACAATATATTTAATTATATTTTATTTTTATTTTATTATTTTTTTGGAAATTTAATAATTTAAATGGTTTTTTTAACAAAACATATGAATCTCGCAATTAGTTGAAAGTTTTTTCAACTCCATGTCATTGTAACAAAGACCGACTTTTTAATATTGTGGAGTAATAAGATTTAAAAAAGTTCTACTTGTATAATATTCCAAATCTCTTTTCCGGATGACATTGGTGGCTCTATGGCACTTAACTGAAATCAAAATCTCGAGTCAAAGAATACCGAATGATTTATAATCTTGAAAAAAAGAATCTGGAAAACCAAAATCCCGAAAAATTAAATTTTCGAAAAAAAAAAATTTATTTTTGTTTGCATGTATCATCAAAAAAATTTTAAGGGGGCTGTCCCCAAGTAATTGAAATCCTGATGTGGAAACAAATCTCCCCGAATTATTTTTACCCTTCAAAATATACGTTTTTGTAAGATTCGGAATTTTTACCACAAAACTTAAATTAGAAATTTCGTTCGGGATTTTTCCGTTTGGGATTATTTTTTTCAATAAAGAGTCATGCACCCATCAACGATAATAGATACATTTGTGAAAAAGTTTAAATATAATCACTTGATATTCTTTGGAGCTGCAAGTACATTCATCAGATATTAAACGCATATTACTGTATATTTGACCCATGGTAATCTTTTGTAGTCCTCCAAACGCTACGTAAATATCATTGGTAAATTAAAAATGTTGAAATCCGACTTTGGACTTAAGATATTTATAAAAAAACTCAATCCTCAGTTAAGCTCAAGGCCTATGAAATATTCTTAGAATATCAAATGAGGATTAAAACAATTGCTTTTGTAAAATAAGGTTAAAAGTCTTAAGTTTTTTCAAGTTAGGTGATGTTAGAGACTTTCCTATAAATCCTAACACATATGAAATAAAACCCACTTTAATTCATTACTTCCATCTATCTACCAGACCAATTAAATCCTATTTTTGAATTAAAAACTATTACTTTTAATTACGTTTCTAGCTTAATATTAAATACAATTCTAATTATAAAAAAAAAAAATACCAAAACTAATATAAAAGTTTATCAGAACAATTATTAGTTTTTACAAATCATTTTTGTTCAATAAAAGTTAGTCTCTGTAATTTGAAATTACACTGTTTAAAAATTAGTAATACCCTCTACTTAATATCAACTTTTTTAATATGTGTGTATGTATGTATGCACAATGTAAAATAAATTTTCTATTGTATTTTGAAAACTTTTAAACAAACAACACTGAAAAAAAACTAACATATTTTTAACTGCTTCAATTATAATTAATAATATGATAGCAGTTAAAATAGTATCTAATTTCTTCTAGTTTTCAAAATATTGTTTCATATTCTGTATGAAAATATTTTCATAGAGTACAACTGCACAATTGAAATTATGTAAAAGTTGTTCGTTGTAAAAATTTGTTTGGTGCAATTAAGTATAAAACAATGTTTAAACATTAATTATTATTGTAACTTTTATATTGTAAAATAATTTACAATAGTATAGGTAATTATGCTTCTGTAACTTTTTAAAAATGTTTTAAAAAAAAAATTAATTTAAAAATATTTTACAAAAGTTCGCTAGAAAAATTTATATGAATGAAATTTTATTGCATTCAAATTATTTGGGTTTTTGAAGGGGGATCTATGAGAATTTACTCTAAAATTAGTTATGAGATTTATTGTGAATTTACTGTCCCTTTTCTCTATGAGAGTTTAAAGATTTATGAAAACTAAACTGTGGTGAGAAGCCTTTGTTCCAGATAACAAACGATAGATATCTTTTTTATACAGCAAAAACGACCCTCGGTTGGTTCTCTATCAATTAAACATGGATGACATCTGGTGACGATTTGTGCGACTGTGGCCCAGTATAAGACCTGAAAAAGTTTTGACTTCTCTTCTACTGAAGCTAGTTAGTAGTAACAGACAACGGATATTTTGTTTTTGCAACGAAAACGACCCTTGGTTGTTTTTCTAACAATCAAAAAGGGACGACATCTGGTGACGATTTTTGCGACTGTGGCCCAGTATAAGACCTGAAAAAGTTCTGACTTCTCTACCGCTGAAGTTAATAAGTTTATTCCCTTTAGCACTTGATAGTTATTCCAATAATTATTAAACTTACGCATAGCTAATTGTCTAAATATTTTCTAACAGTTCCAAAAAGTAAGAAATACTCAATCAAATTCAAAAACAAGTACTGGTACTGGAATTAAGTAGAATTTATAATACTGGTATTGGTATCCATTAGCATTTTTCCCGTATAATATTACCGATATTATTTAAAAAATTTTCAAAAAGTAATTGTTTATTAATTTAAAGTGTAAAAACTAAATAAGTACTTAATAAAGTATGTCGATTACCGGATTTTATTATGTAATATTGGTAAGTACTATGGTTATTACTGTTTATTACTGGTTGTTACGGATTAATTCCCGTAAGTACTGCTACTGGATGATACAGGTAAGTTTTGGTCGATACTGAAAAAATACAGCTGAGTAGTACTATGTAGTAATTGAATTTTACTGAGTATTTGTTCCAGTATCGGTACTAGTACCGATTTGTTTATTTAAATAAGTACTAAAGTACTTGTAAATTATTAGCTCTGATATTTATAATGTATTCAGAATGGTTCTTAATTTTTATTGTAAAACTTCAGACTTGTTTGATGTTTTGGAATTTTTTAATCCTATTCAGATGCTTGTATAGGGCTGTACTGATTTTTTTAAGGCCTTAAATAGACTATTAAAGTAACTATGGATACAAAGTATATATTATTGGTATTTATAAACATAATTTAATAATTTCTTGAAGCATCGTGTAATTAAATATTAAAAAAATGGAAATCAGAATTAAAGTGTTAAATTTTACAATAATTAATAAAAATTTCCATATTACCTTGTAAATTAATATGCATGTATAACAGTTATAACATTTTTTTTCTGTTATTCTGAAAACATATTCGGCATTACACGTTATTTTGTCAATGTTATTATAAAATTACACGTTCTGTCCTTAAAATATTTATCTTTTATTCGTTTCATGTTTTGTTTTTTTACACCTTTATTTTATCTTCAAAATGACCTTTATAACATATTAATTTTCAATATAATATATACGTATACTATTAATTAATTTGGTCTACGATATATAATATGAGTATAAACTATGTATTCATATAACTGTATCATTTTAAATGTATATTATGTACACACTTGTAATAATAATTATAATATTTAATATTACTTTGATACAACAAACTCCTTGAAAAGAACATTGTATCCTTACTACAAATAGGATATAAAATTAAAGTTAGTAAAAGACTAATTGAATACCAAAATATACTTTAGTTTAATTGAAAAGCTTATTTTTATATTATAAGTTTTTTTGGGTTGAAATTGTCTGAATAATGATAAAGTTTAAGCTTTATTACATTTTAAGGAGTTTCATAGTATTTTAATTAGTTAAAGACTTTTTCACAAGATTGTAATCTTTTAGCAGGCAACCAAGGTTTAGATTAAGGATAAAATGCTGGATCTTCAGCATTAACAATGACTTTAAAACGTTAATTTCAGCACTCCTTTAAAATCCTAAACTAAATTTAGCCAGAAGATACATGTTGCAAATTTATAATAAATAATCTAACTAATCATTCTAGTTCCAGTCAAGGCCAAGATTTGAGCAAATTTTGGATCTTAAGAATAGTCGAAGATAAATCGAAGATGGAAGATAATATTTAATTTTAATTGGTCCTTTGACGAAAGATTTCCATTTCAAAATAATGTTAGACAACAAACCTTTTAAAATTTTAAATCAAAAGATCATATCAATTTTCGTACAGTCAAAAAATGCTAAATTGTCTAGAGTTTGTGGCTACGACTATTTTTTGCTGTCCTAGACGCGTTTACTCTTAAGAATTAATCCCAAATATTTTTTTGTACCATGATTTACAGTTTCTAGAAATATAAGAAATTATATTACTTTCTCTGTTCTTTGGTCAGAGATGTAGCACATATTTCAACCAATGATTTTTATGAGTCAACTGTTTAACTATTTGGTAAAATAGTTTTTTCGTAACGTATATATGTCGGAACGATATGAAACGTACTTGATTTAGAAAAAATTTTTACTAATAGAATTAATCCTAATGAATTCCACATACAAATACTACCCAATATAATACAAGACCTTATCATTTGTACATCAGTTTTTTTTATATTTAACTAATATGTGCTTTCTACATCCGTGAGTTATATTTCTCAAATTAAATTATGTCTTCACATTTATTTCTGAACTCTCATAATTCTACTGCAATTATAATAACGTTCAAATATTATAAACGTTTCATAAAACAAAGCTAATAAAGGTAAAATTCCAATATACCTCCAATATACTAATATTACAAGAAAATGAGCACAAGAAAAATGAATAAAAAAAAATTCAAACCACAAAAAGGTAAAAAAAGGTTAAAAAAAAAAAATTGTTTTTCTCTTTCTCTTCTTTAAATTTAACACCCTGTAGCTGTGAAATAGATAACAACCTTGAAAGCTACCTAGGCAAATTATTAGTATTTTTTATTTTTTATTAAACAATTTCTATCTCTCGAATATAAATAAAATATCTAGTGACTATTGAAAAAGAAAAACGTTCTGGGAAAAAAAGGACGAACAAAATAATATTGTTTCAAGGGTTCGAATTTGTTGTCCTTTTTTGTTTTTTTTTTATTTTTTTTTGTAATTGTTTTAAAATTTATGTTTTAATTTTTTCGAAAAGACTTTGAAATCCCAACCACAGAATTTTAGCATATTTTCAAAATATTTTGAAATTTACGTGAATATGTAGTTTTAGTTTGTCCGTCAGTTCATGTGTAGAAAAATTTACGAAAGAGTTTATATAGTTTGGAAATAAAGGAATGAAATTTTAATGACGGGTAGGTATTGCCAGAAAAATTTAGTTTTTTGGAAAATTTTTTTTGAAGCCCTGCCTGTTTTAAGGCTAGGAGCCTAAAATGTAGAAAGGTGCCTTATATTTAAACCTTCTTTGCATAAATTTTATAAAGGATGTCTTCAATTTTGAAACGCTAAATGGCAGAAGCTTTATAAATATGTATAAATTTAACATATAGTGTTGCCATATAACTTTTTTAAGTAAATTTCTTTGAAATACGTATGAATCGATTATGTTTAATTTTGGAAATGCGTTTTTTAAGAACCCTTTGATTTTTAAATTACTTATACGTTTTAATTTTTAAACATATCAATATTAAATTTCAACTTGAATTATATTGGGTTTTTTTTTGGAAATTTAAGTAATTTATTGAAAAAGTTTTTTTTCAAGGCCGCATATACAAAATATGCAATGCAAAAATTGTGACACAAACTGAATATATTCTGTAATTAATTTTAAATTAGGACTTATAATAATATATGAGATATACTTTTAGGCTAATGATGTATTTCAAGATTTTATATTAAGAACAAATTAATAAATTCAAGATAAAAGAAAATTACTGATTAAAACCAAACTTTATAACATTGACTTTGCAGCAAATCTAATTACAAATTAATTAAATAATTCGTATTATAACTTTTTAATCTCACAAAAATAATTTTAAGTGAAAAAATTATTTAAAAATTGAGTTGAAAATTCAATTAGGAATATCCTTCTGTAAAATCCTAGAAATCCTCATTATGAGACTGAGTCACTGATGAATTACACCTAATTTCTATTTTGACGCAATGGTATCTGTCACAATTCGCGGAAAAAAAAATCGCTTAAGGAAATTATTTTTTTGCTTTTAAAATCGCGTAATTTCGAGTTATCGCGTTAATAGTGTATTCAATAATATTTTTAAATCGCGTTATTTTAAATTCAATTGAATTGGATGTACGAGTACTTTGTAATGACGGAAAGTTAAGTTTAAAAAATATTTAAAATTTAAAAGTGATTACTTTGACGCTAGAATTAATACAAGAAACTGAGTACCTATCATTTTTGAAATTTAAATTTTTCCAAAATTTATTTAAAAAAATTATTCAATATTAATTAGTATGTTTATTAAATTATTAACTATTTTATGTATATTAATCTGCTGGTATAATTCTATTAATCCCAATTTTATGTTCTCATATTTTTTAAAAAAAAAAAAACTTAATTATTAATTTGTAACATAATTTTCAAAACTATAATTAAACATATTTTTATTTTACGCTTTGTTTGACATGACAAATTTTTATTGTTATAATTTTGATTTGTGGTTAATAATATGTACAAAATTAAAATTTATTACTTTTTTTCTTACCAATTTTTAGTGGGAACGATTATTATAATACAAATTTTAATTATTTATTGAAAAATTATCAATAAATAATTATTATATATTGATTTAAGTATAAATTTTAAATAAATTCATATTTATTGCAATTTAAAATGATTTGTTTTTTGGTTTAAATTGATTTTTATATCAATTTAATTTTATTTTTACAATTTTGTACATAGCAATTTAATTTTTATATCAATTTAATTTTTGATTGAGTTGTTTCAAAATCTCGTATCTAGTATCTGCAGAACTCTTAAAAATTTGAAATTATTACTTTAAAAGTTTAAGAAGTAAGGAATTGAAGATTTTCCATCTTACATTAAATTTAATTAAAAAAAAAAGTGAGATTTTCAGAAATTAGTAGGAGATGGCTAACAACATTTTTTTTGTCCCACCCCCTGTTTAGGAGATGTAAGGGCTCGAAAATTAAAATTTAGCTATTTTTAAACACTTGTAACATGAATACTTGTCCTAATTTTTTTTTAGTGATATACAAAACTCAAAGCTTTAAAGTTATATTTCAACATATGTTAAAGGTTTTTCTAAAATATAAAAACAGTTCATTACATTGAAGAAAGTGTCCCTCAGTTTTAACCATTTTGGCTCAGATAATAAAGTTCTAAGTAAAATTCCAAATTTTGATGGAATTCACATTTTCATTCCTAAAATCTAAAAAAGTAAGGTTAATGAGCGATGTAAGGTAAGATCCTCAAGAAATTTGAAAACCTTTTCCAATGAGGAGCTATTATCACTTAAAAAATTAAAAAAGAAAGCTGTAACTTAGTCACCAGTGTGTAGTCACTTAGTCACCCTTGTGTTTTTTCATCACTTGTTAATACGTTTGATTAAATTGTTAAGATTTTGTTATAATATGTCATTTAAAAAAATCATAATATATTTAAAAAAGATTAATCCTAACAAAGTCCTTGTACTTTAAAATTATACTACCTACTTATCTGTGTTAAAAGAGTATCGCAGCAAAAACCCGAAGTAATCAGAAAATAATAAAAATTAATTCAGAATAATAAAATCGTATACCTACACAATTTCTGTATTTTGTCTAAAAAAATTTTAAAATTCAACAGTCGCAATGTCTAAACAAAAAACAACATTTCTATCTTTAGGTACTGTTCAGTATTCAGTACTCAGTTTTTTTTTAAACAAAAAAAAAAAAACCTCAAGGGAAGCGATTTTCCAAAAAAAAAAGCAGGAAAATTTAATTGTAAGCTAACTAAGATGTTAGAAAACATGACAAATTTTCCAAATAATAGAAAAAAAATTATTATTATATTTTAAATAACAATTCCTATCTATTATCAGGTATTTTATTTAGTTATATAGATAGGTCAAATTCAGAAATTCAGTAATCAAGGCAGTAATTGTTGCAACTTAGCTGTTTGAAATTTGATTATTAAAGAGGAAGTCATTCCTGAGTATCCAAAACTCTAGAAACTTTAGTATTCTTAGGTACTAAGAACTACGATCTCTCAATTCCCTCAATCTCGGAAGCCCTGGGAATTAAATGAAATTAAGATAAATTACTAATTGTAGTTGTACTCAATGTACCCCTGGAGTTATAATATTGGAATTCCCAAGTTAAAATAAGGCATATTCATGAATCTCTTATCCAACGTATTTTAATTAATTAAAAGAAAAGTGCTTAATATTTAATTACTAACAATTAATTCCTTCCATTCTTTTACCAAATAATTAAAAAAAAAATACATTCGACATTTTACAAATTTTACTATCAAATAACTAAAAGAAATTAAAATACAATGACAACAAAACGTATTAAGAATTATTGTATTTTAAAATAACCTAATCTCGATTTTATAAACAAGTATTATACAAATTTTGGGACAGTCAATATCTGGTTTTATCATATAACATAGAAAATAGAATCATGTAGTATTCCAAAAGCAAACAATAGTACAAACTATTAAACGCAAAAAAAGAGTCTCACTATAAAAAAACTAGAAAGAAATCCACTCTAAAAAACCCTGAGGCAAGAGCACAGAAATTTAATAGTTAAATTGTTCTTCTCTGTGCCTTCATCATAATACAAAGTGTTCTCAAATATAAAAAATTTGGAAGCGGAGGGTATAATATGAATATCAAAATATTTTTTTAGTTTTTTTAAAGTAATGTATATATATATATATATATTTTTTTTTAAATTTTAAGGAAGTATGGCTATGCTTCTGAGATATTTCTTAATTAATTCGATACCTAATAAAATTAAATTTTAAAGATATAGTAAATATAAGGTGTATCATATATTGTATAATAGGTATATTAGAAAATATTAATATGATCCAGAGGAATGCGGGGCTCATGTCGATTTGCTAAAGATCAATTTTCAAAAATAAAAAGTTGATTACTCAATTTTAGATAGAGGGAATTTAAAATTGGTTTCAAAGTCAGGGTATTCCTTTTTTTCAGAATTTTTCGTTATACAGAGTGTTTCCTAATTAACTGTACTACTAAATACCACTGCATAGATATTTATGAGTAGATTCAACATTTTTTCAATTTAGAAACTCGCAGGATTAAAACTATTAAAGATTGATTTGAATAAGTACTTGTTTAAAAGACAAGTTTTTCAGTTTTTGTATATATGTTACAAAATTTTCATAAGTAGTCTAGAAACAGAGTTTTGAGCAAAATTATGAACACTTAAAACAAAATATTGAAATTTTATTTAAGCCCACATATCTTGGAAATTAGAAGAGATCTAGTTCAGCTTCTTCAAAATTAATTTACTCAAAAGTATCTGTACAAAAGTACTCGTGAATGGCGGTACACTTATTGACGACATAGCCTGTAGATACAATTTTGAAAAGCGGACAGAGAAAAATTCCACAACCTTGATCTAGAACAAATAGTTTTCCAATAAACTTCATATAAATGATTTGATCTAGAACAAAAGGAAGATGAAGAAGACATTTTGAGAAAAATCAGAAATAAAATGCTTAAAATTGAATATAAATTCTTTGGATATCATATATCGATCATAATGCCATGCAGGTTATCCGAGGAAAAATATGTCAATTTTCATGGAGCTTTTCCAATAAATCTCTTCATCTTCCTGAAAGTTTAACTTGGGAGATTGGTGGCACTTAGTAATGCTTAGTCTAGCAAAAGGAATTTGATAGAAATATAAGGACAAAACAGGACTTAATCTGGTACTCCAGATTGAGTAGAAGACAGTGAGGCGTACGGATGAAATCGCATTCCCTCCATTTTTATCTTAGTGTAGATTAAATTTACCCGAAGTACTTCCAAATTCAATTGTAATTTAAACGATAAAATAACATTTAATTCAAACATACATTCACTTAAACATTATCATAAAGAAAATGTACTAAAAGAGAGAGAAAAAACAAGAAAATGAATTTTTTCATATAAAACGTGTAGGGAATTTAGAAGAAGACAGGAAGATAACAAAAAAAAAAAATTAAAAAAAAAAGATGATCCCGAATTCCATAACATTTATAGCAATCCAAAAAAATTAAAAAAAAAAAGAGAAGAACAAGTAACCAAAAGCAAATTTTCCAAACTTCTTATTTTACAATCCAATTTTTGATAACAAAAAATAATATATACATATATATACATATATAAGTAAATATATAAGTATGTATGATTTTATTCGATTCCTTAAACAGGATAACTTACATTTTTTTTTGTATTATTATGGGCATCACCACAAAGTTTTTTTTTTTAAATAAAAAACTAAATATAATACTTATATGTATGTTTTAAACATTATGAATATTCATATGTGTGTGTTTGTATAATATAATTGTATTATAATAAGGATAAAACAAAAGGACAATTTCAAAGGAGCCATTTTACGACTTATTGTAGACAATATTATCAAAAAAAGAAAAAAAATTAAAAAAAAGAGTCACAGAAAGTACGAAATAAAGTAAGAGAATATTTTTTTAAAGGACCAAAAAGGAGATTTTGATTTTTAATTTTTTTTTTATTTTGTTGTTGTTGTTTTTATAATGCGTAAACACAATATGTACATATGTGAATATAAATATGTGAGATCATTCACTAGGGACTTATAGTACACAATATTATATTGATAATATAATATGTATGTTATATTGTTATATATATATATAAATATATGTGTATACAAGTATATATATATAATTATACACGTATATAAAGTGTAGTAAAAAAAAAACAAAGTTTTAAGATAACTAAGAAAATTGTAGAATTATTATTGTATAAACTATCATATATATATGTATGTATGTTCTTTATATTTTATAACATTAAATGACAATGATATTGATTACAAAAAAAATGATTACTATCATCAAGCAAAAATTATCATTTTTAGAATTGATGATGTAATAAAGATATTACGATAAAAAAAAACATAAACACAAAAAAAAAAAAAACAAACTAGAATAATTGTTAAGGGGTTTTGATAGAAAAACTATAGGAAAAAAAATATTTTATTTGATTTGAAGGTCAGTAAATTCTTCAAAATTCAAAAGCAAGGATTCAGTTTTTCATGAGTATTTTGATAAGTACGTAACAGAGAATTCCTTGGGAAATTTTCCTTTAACTTTAATATAAGAAAATCTCTCTAATTTTTTTTTTTGACATCAGTTAACCCTTAGTTGATAAGATTAAAAATTAATGAATTATTTAAAGGAGTTTTCAAATTATTATCTACTCTTCGAAAATTATTTAGAGAAGTTTTCCTTCTTTTTACGCGTTGTATGCGTTCCTCCAAAATCCGCTTGAAAAGAAAATCGCGTAAAAAAAATCATTTGATATCTTGGTAAACTTTTTTTTGAAATATCAAATTGCTTGCACTTGTATTGAATCATGTCTTTTAAATCTCGTTATTTCAAATTCAATCGCGTAAAAATATATCGAAGCAATTTTTAAAATCGCGTTATTTCAAATACACTTAAAAAAGGAATTAGGTCCGCTTATAAACTCAATTGGAAGTTTAATATCGAAATATCAATTTCCAAAATCACCAAAGCCGAAAAAAAATTCTGAATAATTTTCTGTGAGTTTTAAAAAGGTTTGTGTCTGAGGAGGGGAGTCATTGTAATCAAACCACAATATGTAATCAAAATAGACGGTCTTGTTGAAAAAGGAATTACGTCACTTATAAATTCAACTGGAAATTTAATTTCGAAATATCGATTTCCAAAATCACCAAAGACAAAAAAAAAATTCTTAATAATCTTCTCTGAGTTTTTAAAAGGTTCGTGTCTTGGGTGGAAGATTTGTACTCAAACCACATGTAATCAAAATCAGCGGTGAAATAAAAATAGTTTTTAAAAAAGATTTTATATTATACCACTGACCCACAATAAAAAATAATTTTTAAATAAATTGATAACCTCTATATAATATGGTAAAACATCGATAAAAGCATTACAGACCTTGAATTAGTACTAGACACGTCTATTTCCGTAAATCATGTTCTTAGCTTTAATCAACCTTAAGAGTATTTGAAATTTGAACTTTTACAAATTTAAAGTTTTTATGAATATCTACTACTTGTTGTTTGTCTGATGAACTTCTTAATATCGAAATAGTTAATTCATTAAAGTCTATCTGACCCACCAAACACCTTAGGGTTAAATTCTCAAAAAAATAAACTAAATATTATAAGCGTAATAAGAAATACATTGTGTTTTTATAAAATTTACCTAATAATTTTTGGGTGAAAAATAAAAAAAAATAAAACTAAACAATTTAGAAATTTTTTTAAAAATAAAAATTTAAGGACGATGTTGAGGAAAAATGTCCTTCAATAAATTGATATCTAATTTAATGTATCTTTTGTTCTGAATTACTATTTTCTCTCATTCTGAAATTTTTTTTACTTTATTTTGAATTGGTTTTTGGTAGTGTTTTTTGTTTTCTTATCATTACTTTTGATAATGATGTCAATATAATAATGATTCTTGCTTTAAAAAAAAACAACATCTTAAAGTTAAGAGAAGTAAACTCAAAGTTTTCTATGAATTTTTAAAATAATTTTTTTTAGTTTAATGTTTGTTATAAGTGTGAAGCAAGTGGTAGATTTCTTTCTTCAAGATAAGTTTAATGGGTGGTTTTTTTGAATCGGATATATTTGATCTAAGGGGTTGAAAGCATAAAGTTGAGCTTGGACTCAGTCTTAAATTTTTTAAAATAAACCTATACATGATTTGAGTTCAAGTTCAGTTTTATGCATTTGACCTAATGTGCACTATTGTCATAGGAACAGAAAGTCTTAAAACCAAATCATTAGTAAAATGTTCGGAGCGTTCCTCTAGACGACTAGAGGTGTCTAAGCAACAGTACTTTGGTCTGCCTATGAGGAACGCTTAAATCCAGCTTAGTTTAATGTTAGAGTATTCTAGAGTAGGTTTAAAGACGTGGAGTATCAAAATTTGTAACAAAAATGATTCAGAACTCAAAAGCAGCTTTTCCAAATTCAGTCTTTGAAATCTTTTTTAATTTGCTTCTCATTTTCCCAGCATCATAGATTAATTTTAACACCGACGCATACAACAATAGTGTAATAGAGATCACATACATTCTATTTATTTTAAGATCTTAATAAATTTTTCCTTATCTAAAAATAAATAAATCTTAATTCAAAACTTAAATTTATTTTTGTATATTTATTTATAAATAATATCAAAGCAAAAAATTAGCAGTTCTTAAGAGTGTACGTACATCTTATTTAAACTGCATAAATTTTTCTAGAGTCTGTCACGTACTATTAGTTGTACGTGCAATGTACCTAAGAAATCGAATTTCTAATAAACTTTTTCAATACATACCCTATTATTGTTGTATAACAAAATATTGTTATTGTAGAAAAGAAGTTACAGAAAAAATACCATGGTGTAGAAAAAGTGTTGAATTTTATTGAATATTATTGTGCAATGCAATAACTATTTGAAAGAAATTACAAGATTAAAAAAATTTGCAAAAACCAAGTTGCAAAAAATGGTAATAAATTAAAAGTATATATATATATATATATATTTATCTCATTATTAATTGTTTGTATTAAATTGGAAAATAAAACTTAAATTCATGAGAATTTAAAGTTTGTGGTAGTGACATTATTAATAGAAGCATTTTTATGACTCACAGTATCTCGAAAATGCTTTTTGGAACGCTTAGCTAGTATTTAATTGTATATAATGCGTATTTTTAATGAACGAGGATATGCCGTTATCTCTTTTTGCGATAAATATAAATTTTCTTCTAAAAAGAGGATATACCGTTATAATTTTTTGAGATAAATAGAATTCTTTCGAAAAAACAGGAAATACCGTTATGATGTTTAGCATAAATAGAAATTCTCGAATTCGATAGAAATTTCAAAGAATTTCATAAAAATATACAGCTAAAACTACTTTTTTCGGAGTTAGAATCTTAAAATACTTCTCAATACCTGCATGTTCAATTTTCAGATTATTATTTCAGATTATTGAACATTCTACTAGAATTTGTTTTTTTTCATTCTATTTTGAACAAACGTTTTTTTTCAATATTTCTTTTCAAAATTATGTTTATAAATTGTAGCCAACAAATAAAAAAAACAAAAATGTCTGGGAAAAAATAACTTATTATTCAAAAAATAAAATATTAATAGAAATAAAAATAAAAATGCGCTAACATTAACAATCTGTTAGATTCCCAAATGTACTATTGAAAAAATGAAAGTATACGAAAATCCAGAAGATGTTGATGTTGTAGAAGACTGCAGTACAAGCAAAAGTGAAACAATTGTGGACTAGAATGTACCAGGAGATCTTTCATTCTTGTTTTATTTTTTTTTATTATTTTCTTAAATAAAAGAATGGAAACTTTTGAAAAACAATTTTATGTTATTTGTTACACTATTTTGACCCTTCTGCTCTTTATTATTTTGTTTGAAATTAAAAAAATCAGTTTTCATAGTAAGTGGATTCTAAGAAAGTGTATTTTTTTAATACTGAAATATATTTTAAATTTTGAACACCAATGTTAATACAGTCTCCTATACTTCTGATTATTCGATGCTCAAAGTTTGGAATATTTCGAAAACCAAAACCTGGTACCTATCATCCTAGGCTTATAATATCTTAATTTTCCATTCCATAATAAAGGAAAATTCCAGAAGTGGTTAGAATAAAGAATGGTTAGCAGTATTTCGAATTTCCACATTCTTTATTTTGAACCAAAAATTCTGAAATCTGGATTCTTTTAAATTGATTCATCAGACATTGTATAATGTACTAGTAAGTGCAATTACTCGTTTCAATACCTGACACTCATTACCTCGTCAAGTATCAAAATAACTTAGATTTCGATACTTACAAAATAAAAGTATAAGTAAAAGAATCAAGTAAAAGTAATTGTAGTTTCAAGAAAGTAATAAAGTTTCAACTCAAACCCATATGATTGCATGATTTTCAATTCAAGTAGTATTGGACTTTGTAAATGAAAATATTGGCGAAGTACTTAGAAAATAATTGAACTTTTGATACCTAAGTATTTCTTGGTAGGTACTGAGTTACTTGTAAATACTTAAGTACCTATCAAAAAATAATTACATTAGTAATTAAACCCAAAATTTAATTATTTTGTAGGAATTACAAGTATTTTAACTTAATTCTTGAACTTTGATTTTATAATTCGATACTTACAAGTAATGCATTATAAGTAATGCATCTAAGTAATGCATTATAAGTAATGCATCTAAGTAATGCTAGTACTTGACAAAAAAATACTTAAAATATTCAAGTCTGACACAACGCGCTTAAATTACTTAAAAAATTTTTAACAGCTTTTAAAAAGTTTTGAATATCTTAAAAAATTCAATATTAAATATAAAGTTAGTAATCATCAGAAGCTCTCATAATCATGCGAGGTAGCTTTCAATTGTAAATTAACTTTTAAAAACTCTAGATTTTTTTTAATAAATTTATTCTATCCAAACATTATAAACGAATTTGATTTATTCAATCCGTTATATTATCTCATAAGTCTTAAGTATAACGAAATACTAGTTTTAAAAGTTTATTATAGTAAAAAAAGCAAACCTTATGCTTTTTCTTTGTAATTTTTGAATACACTTCATTTCCCAATTTACGATTTGTTTTTCTTTCGTTTAAATTGAAATTGGATGTGAATGAATTTTTGAATTAGTATTTAGTTAGTCAAAAATTCGAACGATTTTAAGATACGGAATACAAAGAAATAGAATAAAAGAAATAATACATACAGGACAAAGCACAATGGACCAACAAAACAAAAAACAAAAAGATAAAAAAAGGAGACTAAAAAATATTAAACCTAAAATGATGGCCACATTTTGTGTCCTATCATCATCAGTATTCAAAAGCTGTTGAAAAAAAAATTAAATCGTGAAGTTTTACACGCTCGACATAATGTCTTTCAAATCGATCAGTCCAAAAAAAACAACAACAACACAAATTTGTTTCCAAATTAAGGATGGTGATAAAAAACATGTTTTTCAACACAAAAATAAAAAAAAACAAAACAAAACAAAAAAAATAAAATCTGCTTCTCAAGGACCATTAAGAAAGGTGCAAAAATTTGTATTCCTTTAGTTCACTTTTATTTTCATTCGACGTTCTTTCTTTCATTAAAAAAAAAAATTAACAACTAGAAGGAGTAAAAGAAAGCTTACGGTTCAAAATTATGCCGCATTTTTCAATTGCCCATAATTGTGTTATACATATATTGTAAAGCGTTTTCACCTCATCGTCTGAATATTGATTTGCTCCATACGTCAAATGGTTAATTTTGAGTTAGAACTTGCTTGTGGAGTTTTAAAACGAGCTGGAGAGCAATAGAACTTTACGTTTTCTGCTAACTTCAGTATATCTTAACCCACTGAGGTTAGCAGAAAACGGATAAGTGCAATGGACATAGCTCCTTTCCAAACTCTACAAACAACTTCCGACGATTTGGCGTATGGAGCAATATATCTTTCGAAATAGATATCCTTAACAGCTCTACGATAAGTATCTGAAGTAATTTTTTTAAATTTGTGTTATTTTTGCAGCTAGGTGGCCTTCTACAAAACTGATCATTCGTTCTTTTGGCAGCTAGCAGTTGCGTCATTGATATAAATATGTTTATTACTATAAATTATTACAGTATAAAATCTAAACTAGGAATCGCATATTTTGGAAATAACACATTCTACATTTTACATGACGTGTATTGCACCATTGAAGAAGAAGATGGGTATAAAATAATACAAATCGGAATTTCAAACATTCGAACTTAACATGGCTTGTATGTAGAGAGCTTTGATTGTTGATGAAACTATAAAATTTAAAATTCAAGTGCTTAATCTGCCCCTTCCGCCCTCTACAGTGGTTTTCCTTTGATTTTGAGATAAAGTATCTTGAAGTTTAAATTTGTCTTTCAAGTTAGCTTATCAAAAGTCTAAAAAGCTTTTCTAAAAACTTTTATTTTTTATTGAAACAAAAAATGATAGAAAAAAAACGGACTGAAAAAACATCTTAAGATACAAAAATTTACATTTCTCATTTTTTTGAAGAAAATAAAAATACGTGGAAAAAAAAAAATAGAAAGCGATTTTTTAATTTTATTTATATTTTTATTTTTGAAAAATTCGTTTTGGTGACAAAAACAAGGTGTGCATTGCACGTGCTATTTTAATTTGTTGAAAAAGGACATGACAATTTTATTTGAATACAAATATTCTCGTATATAAAGGGCTAGCATTCAAATAGAATAACAAAAAAAAAAAATCAGATGGATATTTTCGTCCTTTTTTTTATCTAAAGGAATCTATGTTAAAGATTCTTTTTCATCAGCGTAACTGTATGTTTTTTTTGAACAAGGACGAAATAATCATTATGGAAGATATGAGTATTTTTATAGTAAGAAATTTTTTTTATCCCTCTTTTGTTTTGATTTGAAGTTTTTCGTTTTTATTTTTACGCAGAAAATTATCTTTTTATTTTTTTATTTTATTTGTGTTTTGTTTTTTTGTAATTTTTCTTTTCGGCAATTTTGAGTTTCATTAAAAATAATTCAAGCAAACCATTAAAAAAAATACGCAAAAAATAAATAAATAAAAAATAAAAAAAAAAGAAGAAAATTAAAGAAAAATCTAATTTTCTTCAACGTCCTTTACAGGTGTCAAATTTTAATAAATAATTTTTATTATTTTTTTTTTGGGTGTATATTATGTAACGAAGTGAGTGGGGAAATGAGAAGGAGGTGGAAGTAACATTGATCCAGTCTATTATGCGTTTCGTATGTTTGTAATTTATTAACGGAATACAAAGTCCCAATTCTCAGGAGCAAGTTGAAATTTTTAATTAAAGGCCTAATATTAACTTTGATTTTAAGAATGATTGGTTCTATTTGGTTTTATTTTCATCCCGAGAGATCTCGTCCTGTTTCACTGAATGATTTGTAATAATTTTACTTATCCTGTAAGAAAAGAATAAAACCAATTCCGTATTTAAATCAGCATCAAGGTGGAGAGAGGTGCTTAATAATTAATAAAACAATATAATATAAGTTTAAAGTCTATGTAACAATGCCTAAGTGGTATTTAATGCAAGGCTGATCTTTATAGAAAACATCAGAGTCACTTGATTGGTGTTTGGAGTATTTATAAAATCACAGACTAGTTCTAGTAACTATTAGTGCAATAAATTCCAAGATATTCAAATAAAAAATTTCACATTTAATAATGAAATATATATAACTGTTTCTCTTTGATAGCTGCCGTGTTCCTTAAAAGGTGGTCTCACATATTTAAATCCTTTAAAGTATATAGATCTGAAATGTTGAAATATTTTGTTATTTACTAGGAGTACTTTTTAAAAAGCAGATACCACAAACTTTATCTGAAGATTTAGGCCTCTATTTAATAATTTAAATAAAATGTTGTCTAATGAAATTACTCAAACCATGG
Source organism: Dolichopus griseipennis (assembly GCA_963082915.1). NCBI lineage: Eukaryota > Metazoa > Arthropoda > Insecta > Diptera > Dolichopodidae > Dolichopus > Dolichopus griseipennis. The sequence goes on from OY720442.1 coordinate 11,253,455, forward strand.
CAAGATTAATAGCTAAGGCTGTGTTAACAATATAAAATGTTTGTTGCACAGTTCCATTAAAAGCTTTTCTATCATTATATATTATATAGATACATAATATTATACCAATTTTTAAAACTTTATTTGGCTTTAAATGTCCTTCCAGTCCACTATATGTTATTTTCAACATTAAAGTTAGGCAACACTGAATTCAAGGCCCGAAATATCTTTTAGGTAATGAATATTCTAAACGTTAAATTCATTTAGACGGTTGAAGGCATTTAAAGGTTTTGAAAATAAAAATGGCAATTTTCGCGAATAAAATTTAAATGAAATTTTTTTTGTTGAATATAATTTGAAAAATATCATTTTGTTTTTTATAAAAAGTTAAGAATTTTAAAGAAAAATGTATTTTAATTATAATAGCTCTTACCAATACAATATACAAAATAAAAAAAGTCGTGTATTAACCTTTGACATTGACTTTTAACTCAAAAAACACAAAATTACTTAAGATTGATTGATTTTCTATGGAAATAAATAAATTTTTATATAAAAGAAAACATAAAAAATAAATTATATAAGGAAAATTTTTAAAAGAATTGATATTTTTCATGAAAAATGATTTTAATGAACTTGAAATAAAATTTTTTTTTAACTGTTCCATCAGTTCCGCTGTTTCTAAAATGTGTGAGGTAAATGATTACATTTAAAGTCGGTTGTAAGATTAAATTGTGAAGCTGGTATTAAAAACTCGTTATTAAAATCTTTTCACTCAAAATCATATTTTCCTCAATTTGATTGCATGGAAGCTGCGTCGTTTAAGGGAATTTAGATTTTATAAATAGTTATTTAAAAATTTTTTAATTAATTTTATAATTTAAACAGATTATATTAAAAATTCTAGATTTGCATTAGAAATTATTTAATTAACTCTAGAATCAGAGTTGACGTTTTTAAAGTACCGGTACAAGCCAAGTACTAGTACTGACACTAGAAAAAATATTCATTAAAATTTAAGTATTGTTACTGGTACTTCAGTGCAAGCCAAGTACTTTGAAAAAAGAAGTACTAGTACTGGTACTGGAAGATATTTTACCAGTACTTATCAGTATTTAACACTACTTACTAGGACCGAGCAGTACATTATCAGTACTTGCAAGTTCTTAACCAATACTACCACTACTAACCAGCACTGACAGGAATATGAGTATCAATCAGTAGCACCCAGGTCCCAGTACATTACCAGGTACTCACCAGTATTAACCAGTACTTACCTATATTAACCAGTACTAATAAGACTATTCAGTACTAACTAGTCCCACTCAGTACATTACCAGTACTTACCAGTACTTACCACCACTACTAGTACCAACCAATAGTACTCACCTGCACTAAAACGGTATTTTTTTTTAAATTGAATAAAACAAACTAAAATATTAATCTATCGAAAACATTTAATAAATCCTCAACAAATTTTCTCCACTAAAAATTTTCCTATAATTTTCTTAAAGTCCTTTCATAATTCTATATAACTATTTACATGACGTGATCCTTTTAAATTTTTTTATATTGTAACTGCCTTTTATAGGTCATCCTTTTAGAAAGCAATTCAATAACCAGAAAAATAGTAACTTATAATTTCAATGCCAATTTTATTAGTTTACTTTTATATGTAATGTCTTTTATTGTTTTCTCCCCAATTTCAATTTACTTCACAATTCATTCATTTGATACCTACTTTTACTTGTATTAAAAAAAATGTACAACTATTGAAATTATTGATTTTGTAAATATTTTCTGTAAAACCAATTAAAGTGACTTAATATTTGAATATTTCTTCAAAAAGTTTAATGTTTATCCCACTTTTTTTTTCTTTATGTGCACAATATATACATAAAATATATATATATATATATATATATGCAACTATAATGTATATAGTATGCAGTTTTATAATAGTGCATTTTTTTTTATGATATTATTGAGTCAATAGAATTGTACCAATCAAATAATCCTTATTATCCTTACTCGTCCTAGATAACATTATCCTCATTTCATTTTCAATAACTATGTTACTGTTATACAATATATTGCTTTGCATTATATACAAAATAAAAAAATCATTAATGTATACAATATATGCAATTTGATAGTATATGCATTCCCTACTTTCTATTACAGAATTACATATTACCATGTTATCAAATATTATATTTCTATTTATAAAACTCTTGGACTACTTATTATATATATATATATACATAATATATGTATATTCTGTTGAGCTTTTCTTTTTTCAACTTTTTAATATTTCTGATATTTAGAAAAGAAATAATTACTTTTACAACAGTATTGTGCAACAGTTTTGGAATAGTAGAAGTTTTTAGGTGAAAAGTCAAAACTACGGCGTTATAGGTCATGATTAAGATTCCTCAGTAAATTTTAGAACTTCGTCAAATACTCAGGTAATGAGAAGTTCCTCTATGGTATTATCTGTAGTGTGAGGAAATCGTTTGGCAACTACTGAAATAATAAATTGCGAAACTTTTCCAAAGTATGACCTGTTATCCGTTTTTTCATGGCATTCTCTTTAAAGCTTATACTTCAGTTTTATACGCGAATAAACTAAAGCGATTTGAAAACAAAGATTCGATCCTCTTTTTATGCGATCAAAATTGAAATAAAGCGATTTAAAAGCATGACTAAATCCGATTTAAAACAATTTTATATTCTAAAAAACCAATTTATCGAGGAAAAAATATTTTCCTACGCGTTTTTCTTTTAACGCGCATTTTTGCGGATCGTACTCACTGCATAAAAGAGAACTAGGTGTTTAAGCATATCGTTTAAAGAATTTTTTTGGCTTAGTACTGCACAAATTTGGTGTCCTCACTGCACAATTGCTGAATTAAATGTAGCAAAGATCATCCCCAGCGCTTACTAATGTCAAGACATTTTAAACTCAGTGGCTCGTTTTTAAAATCAACAAATTTAAATTATAATTTAATATTTTACTTCTGCTTTAAAAGCTGTCACCACTGGGTCGTGACACAATATTACATAATTTAAAAAAAATTATAATGACACATATTATTATTATGTATATGTATTGCAACACTTTTTATTCTTACCATATATACATTTTATATTCTATTATTATTTTATTTCTTTGAAATTATTTTTGGTTCAGTTTTAATAAATCGACACAAACACACAAAAACATAACCCAATAAAATGATTTTGGGGTTTTTTTAATACCCTTTAAATAAACTCTGAATATACAGTATACACAGTATATACATACATTAAATCTGTTTAGTAAATATGGAGCATAAAAAGAATACAAAATACAAAACAAAATTTAAACTAAACATTAAAAACATAAAAAAAAAAAAAAGAAAATAAAAGAAAGTCTTGTTTAAAAGCATGAAACATAAATAAATATAAAAATAATAAAAAAAAAAATAGGAGTATGTAGGTTAAGTGTATTCATTAGTGCGTTTGCATTTACTTGTATGCGATGCTAAAATATTATAATTTTATTCTGTGGTGAAAAGAAATAATCACTTAAGTTAAATAACATTATATTTTAATCTGTAAATTAAAAAAAAATTGAGTACATAATACTAGGCCAATTTCCAACCAATTTTCATAAGGTTTTTTTTTTTAATTGTGAGATGTTCAATAGTAATGCACTTCATTTTAAATATTTTTCGGAAATTTTCTAATTTGCATTCACAATTTTCATTCATAATTGTTCAATCCACTTTTCAGCAATGTAAAAATAAATACATACCGATTATTTAGTCTTCTTCCTTAAATTCCAAGGTGCAGGCAGATCCTTCTATTATTTCAGTGTATATTTTTTTTTTTAATTGCCAATATCTAATATTAGGTATAAAACTACATGGATATCTAGTAGGAAACACTTAATTTATGGAACTAAAGTCAATTATGCCTCCTCTTAAACAATTCCAAGGCAACACCAGAGGAGCAGCAAGAGCTCATTTCTACACTGAAAAAATTCCAAGATGGCTTAATTTTATTGAGGACTGATAAGCTGTTAAACAAGCTTACATCTAATTTGTTCCCCTCTGTTAATAATGTCCCATACTACAACTTGCAAAAATTCAAAACGAATCTTTCAGACTTATTTCTAATCCATCCCCAAAATTCCCCTTTAATATCCTATTTTTTTCCCCTTTCCAACAAAACCTACATGTTATGTATAAAGGAATCCGTTACTAGCGTTAAGTTAACGTGTAAAAAAAAAAATTTGTGTCTTAAAATGACAAGTTTAAAACAAATCATAATTGCAATCTAAGAAATTAATTTAAGTTTTGAAGACTGGAGACCGCCTTAAGTAATAATTGTACTATAATTAATTCAGATCAATTTTAGGCAGGTCTTCCTCCATTTTGTAACATATGCATAAATTTTATTTAGAATATTAGAATTCAGTTTTTACCGTTTTACCGTTAATTTTGATTTAATTTGAAGCGCCTTATAGTTAGGATTAGAATACACCGCTTGAGGTGATATTTAAGGGGCTCAAAATATCTACGATAAATCAAAGAAGACTTAGCTACTGAGAGTAAAATTTCGAATAAAAGTCTCCCGAATCATTTTTATAATTAATAAGCTTAAATAATAACTTAAATAAGATTTTTTCTTGTTACCACAGATAAATTGAATTAAGGTTAAAAATTTCAACGGTATAATTAAAGCGGATTTTATTTTCTTTTATAGCATATAAGGTTTTATTAAAGGTAGCATAAAAATATTGCAAAATATGCCTTATTTATTTCTTTGTGAGTTACCCCTAATTCATTTGGAAAATATTTCATTACATTTTCTATTTTTATATTAAAGAAGACAATTCAAACGTTTAATAAAAACAGTTATTGGAGATAAATCCAATAACGGTTATTTTAAAATTGCAAAAATTTTTCTATTTAGGTAAAAATATTAACTTCGAATTTTTATTCAATTTTTATAGTTTGAATTTCGAAACTTTAAATTTAAATTTAAGTTTAGTTAATTCATTTGTTTTTAGTTCGTTTTTTGTATATTTAATATCGAATTTTATAATATTCAGTTCAATGAACTCAAAGCATATTAATTTATATAATATACATAAATAATATAATGAAATATTCAATAACTGTTTCTCAGAGGAAATGTTTAATTTATAAGTTTATGTCTGCAATATGAATATCGATTCGAATTTCACATAAAAAAAGTTAAATAAAAAAAAAATATTTTTTTCAATATGTACTTTTATATATGTAAAACTAGCCCCCTAAAATGTAGAAAATTAAAAACTGATGGTAGATTTTGGGAATTTTTTGCTGTTGTAATATAAAAGAAAGTTGCTGATATAAGTAACAGTTATTTTAATGCTTGAAAACGTTTAAGCTTAAAATATTGAAAATTTTCATTAACCAAAAATTTATGGTAAATTTTTTGCATTTAAAAGTTTTTTAATATAAAAGTAAATTGCTGGATTAAGGTTAGCACAAAAATGAACTATCTCTCATTTCACCAATTTGCCTTACCGAATTCGGAAATATTTTGTCAAAAAACATTTCCTAAAATTTTGAGAATTCCTGAAGAATCCTTCGCAATGGATTGGTTTCAATTAAAATAGGCGATTCAACAGGTTGAAAAGATCTACAAGATCTTTGGTGTAAAAAATTAAATTTTTAAATTAGAATTGTATAGATATTCATTGTTCGCCATAAGATTTTGTAATATAGAATATGGAAAGTCGTAAAATAACCAACCAACCTTTTTTTCGGAACATTATAGTATAAAAAGAAATAATCAATTTCTTCCACATTCCAAATCCCAATTTTAATCACAGCTACCCTCCACTTTCGTACTTTTTTATATTTTTTTACCGAAATAAAAAAAATCTCAACGGAAAATCGTTTTCGTTAATTGAGTTGGGATTTACTTTTGAACCATGATGGACAAAATGTAATTAAATATATTTTTATACAGTTGATTGTATATGAAGTGTACTAACAATAGGAGAATTTTACCATGTATGTAAATGGTAATAATAAAGTACATGGTAAGTACTTTATTTATTTTATATTAAAATAAAAAAGAATATAAGAACGCTTAAGGTATTTCCCTTTATATTTTTAATCAAACAATAACCATAAACAGTTTTTTTATTTGAATTGTATATATTATATGCTATACACATATTATGTAAATATATGTATTTTACTTCTATGTCACAGTTGCAGCTCAATTATTATTTCCTGAACAAAACAAAGATTTGTAATTAAGGATTAGCTCTTTTAATCCAACAAATGTACTTTTAGTATCAAAGTGTTATTAAAATAGAATTCGGAAGATCATACAGAATGGCTAGAATTCAATATAAAAAAGTCTATCTGATAATATATACTAATTAAGTAATTGAGTTAAACGATATTTCTATATCTGTGAGTTATATTATTCTATTAAAATTATTTAAATTTTGCATTTATTTTGATTATTTTATTAAATTTTTTTTAATTATTGATAAAGTTATGGATATTATTAATTGAATAATATTCGAATCTTTATAGAATAGTATTCGAATGTCAAATGGTAATCAATTTCGGATCCCTTAAATCAAATATCAACAATTTAACCGATGTATCACTCAGCTGTTAATATAAACAATATAAATCTAATATAAGTTTCATTAATTTTGAAGTTTTTAATTAAAGCATGAAGCCCTTATTAGAACTGAATTCCATAACAATATTACACATCTCCTATTAAAAACTAAAATTTAAAATTAAACTTTTAAACGCGAACGCCGTTTTCCGAAATACGAAAAAATCTATATATATATATATAAAATTTTGATTCTTCATTTAACAATACATACACATATATGTGTACACTTATTTTACAAATAACAAATTCGAAAAGAAAAAGCCAAAAATTTATTTAACAACTTATCATCATCATTTTAAACATCATTATCAACATTATCAGTATCATTATGACCATCATCATTGATTTTATGATCCAAAGTTAAATGTTTTAAGTTTTTTGTTTTTTTTCAAGAATTATTCTTTAATTCTCTAATGTTCGATTTGTGTATTTTTAGTATTTTCCTTTATATTATATACCATATTCATGTACAAGTATATATAATATGTATTGTAAAGTATTATATGAAATGTGCATATGATGCAATATTATAATATGATAACAGTAAATTTTGTCCTTCATTCATTTTTAGTATATGATATTGTTGCTGTTGTTCTTTTTTTCATAATTATTTTGTTTGCTCTCTTACTTAAACGTTTACCCTTCATTTAAGTTATTTTGTAGAGAGTATTTTCGAAATGGTCGGTCAGCCATTGAAGTCTTATACAACAATTTTGTATGAACTTTTTAGAGTCCAAGAGTTCTAATAAAAAAAGTTTAAATGAAAAAAAATAAATTAAATTAAAAATTTAAGTTAAGGATCTTAAATAGTTTTTGATCCTTTCGATTTTTGATTACAAGGGTAATAAATTTTTCATTTATTAAATTTGGGGAGAAAACTTTTTTTTTTTTGGTTTAGTTGCAAGTGTGTTTATGTATGCAACTTAAAATGTGTCCTTGTATTGCAAACCCTTATTTAGGTACAGTTTATTACATCAATTGTCATTTAAAAAGGATTATAAAAGGAATGCATCCTCATGCATTCCTGAGGCTGGTTAACCAGAAGCCATAATCTAAAATAAAAGTTATAGAGAATGCCAAATGGTTTCATTGATATCTGATGTGAAACATACGGGAATAAAAATTGAAGTATGTATTATATTCGTGTTATTAGAATTGATCTTAATGAATTCCACATAAAATTTTTAACACGAGATGGTACTAGACCTTATAATATGTTGTTATTAATATTGCAATAATTTTGTATTTGACTATATTTATGAGAGTCTGTACTATATATCTGTGAGTTATATTATTCAATTAAAAATATCAATATCCAAATGGGCCTACAAAGAACTAGGAGAAAGCTCGAAATAACCTTCAACTCTGTAAAACTATAAACTTAAGCTATTTTCTAATTAAAAATTAGGATTATTAGAAATATTCACTGTAGGAACTATAAGAGGTACCTTGAGGTCTATATGAGGTCCCTAACCCGCAATATATTATATTGAAAGATTATTATATGAAACAATGACAAAAACTCCTTTATAGGGCCAATGTAGAACTCTATTAAAAATGAGGTTTTAAAATTCATTGGAAAGCCAGACTGATTGTGAATGTGCGAATTCGCACCATAGCTTCGGATTCTAGAAGTTCCCAATTGAAGCAAGGGCAAGCGAGCTTAAATATCCAAGACCAATAAAGATAGAATATTCAAATTTTGTACAATGGTGTTTTTTCTATTGTTTTCCAGTTTGAAATAAGTTGAAGCTATGCTTTGGGCATATTCCACAAACTAGAGGAGGACGTTTGAAATCTAAAGACAAGTTTAAAAAGACTTAGTAATAACATTTCGTAAATTAAAAAAAATTATCTAATGACTATTTACAATATTTAATACCAAATTTTAATTAAATTATTAAATTATCAAATTTTCACTTATCAGTGATTCTAAATTTATTTCTAAATATTGAATGAATTTTAAAAATTAAAATAAAACACCTAAACCCATTTTTATAAATTACACTATATGTTTTCAATTGCCTGATTAACCGTTGCAATAACACTTTTCCTAGTTTACAATTTCTAACTTACAACTTACAAAGACCTTACAATTATTAATCAGGCACATTATTTCTTCTCTAAATAGCTAGCATTGAAAATATTTTAAAGTTAAAACTCATAAATCCTTAAATCTTTTGAAAATTTTTAATTTTTGTTATTTTTATTTTCTAATCATATTCTCATCAAAAATTGAAATTTTATAAAATTGACATTTTCTAAACAATTTTCCATTCAAATTGGAAATTTAATAACATTTTACTCAATTTAACATTCCTTGAACAATATTTCATTGTACTTATGCATAAATAATACCATCAAAATTAAGTTGCTTGTATTAATTCCATTTAAAAATTTATTTACAAATCATATACTAATACAACCATATATATTCAAATTAAATTAATTTTACAAAATTCTATTTACAATTTTTATATAGATGGCAATATCCTGAAATTAAAAATTGAAAACCTGATAAAAAAAACAACAACGACACCAACAACAAAACTATTAAATATTTTTTAAATAAGAACGCGTACATATCAAAAAACGATCTGCCATTACATGTATGTGTATGTATATATGTAATCAAATCAAAAAATTATAGGCTGTAATCAAAACAGATCTTATACAATTTTGTTTGTGTGTTAGTTTTTTTTTTTTTCTCTAGTAATTTAGTAATTTTCTGAAAAGGTCAAATGAAGTGTGCCATCAAATGTTGATAGCATATCCTTTATTTACAATCAACACAACAACAACAACAACAAAATAAGAATATTTTCACAGTTTTATATGTAATTTGAAAGCTATTTCGGATTAAAAGGTTTTTTACAAAAAAAAAAAAAAACGAATAGAAAGCAATAATAATATTCTTGTATATATAGGTATATATATACAAACATATATTAGGTATGTAGTTTAATACATATAGTAAAAAGATTATAGGACGGATTATCTGTAAAAAAAAAAAAATAAACATCAGAAAAACCGGGACCAATTTCCTATTTAAAAAAAAAATTGATATTTGAATATTCCTATCGACTATTACAAATGATATCATAGATTGGATGTTATAGTCATTTTTACTTTCATTATATTTTTCTCATGTTTTGTTTTTTTTCCACATTTACAGTTTTATTTTTTTTTTTTAATTTTCTTATTGTTTTTGTTTTTGTTTTTTTTTTATATTGTTCGGATATACAATATACGATTTTAATAGGTACATAGTATTAAAATTATCCTGAAAACTTTTTTGTCCACTTTTGTTTTTGTTGTTGTTGTTTTGTTGTTGTTCTTTTTTTTTTTTTTGTAAGAGAGGTACAAAAACAACAACACAAATAAAATATCAAAACTCCTTATGCTTTTGTTATGTTGAACATCTCATAATATATAAAAAGCAATATGAATGAAATATACGCACATCTGCACATTTTTTTAATAAAAAAAAAGGACTGTTTTACTTTTTTAACATTCAAACATGGTAACGTGTACGGAAAAGCTTTGTAATAGTAAAAAAAAATTTGATGTCAACATTTATATTAATCTTAAAATTTTCTAAATTATTTTTTTTCTGAGCCGTTCGGCCAGTGGCATGTATTGATTATGGCGTTGGCTTTTGAATCGAAAGATTTTGGGTTCAAATCCTGGTCGGATGATGTACAATAAAAAGCTATAATTTATAATTCACATCATAATATAAAATATATACATGCCAAACTTGAAAAGTTAAAGTTGAATTAATCGCTTATCACATTGTATGTGGTAGGGAATTGTTTAAAAATAAATAAATAAATTTCTTAGCTTAAAACACATTTTAAATAGCGTATAAACATGTTTATTTGCCTTAACTGAAAAATCGAAATATTTATCTTGTACCGTGTTATAGAGTACACCCCTGTTTTGATTAAAGAATTGTAATAGGTCATAGATCGGATTTAATAAATTTAAATAAAACTGGACACTCTTAAAGCTTGTTGAAAAATTATCTTATTTGAGGAAGTTTTAAAAAAATGCAATTGTATTTAATATCTGACATTTTATTCGATAATAAGTTTTCTAAATAAAAGCTTTAATTTTATTCTCTCAAACTTCTCACATGTTATGTTCTCACTTCCAAATACACATTATGCAAGAATGTCAAGAGAGTAATACTCTCACAAAATTTTGTTTTTAAATAGTTTGCATTATTCAATATATTAAATTGGATTTGACATCTATATATTTTTTTTTTGAACATTACATTACAAATTTGAATACAGTCAGTTCAATTTGAATAAATACATATGAATTTAATGTGATTTTATATATTTTTTAACTAAATAAAATTAGTTAATAAATTTAAAATTCTCATTCTCAATTTTATATTCTCTTTTAGAAGTCTTTATTTAATACTTTCTCCGAATTTTCAAACTTACGGCTGAATTGATAAAACTGAGCTTGGATTAGAAAATGCGAGTTGAAACACAGTTTAAATTTGAGTTTGAGCACTGTACTCAACACAATTTAAAGATAGTAAATAAATCTTTATTTATTTATTAATTTATTACTATCTTTATATATTTATATAATAATCATTAATTGCCTATTTGATATTTGGACTTCTTATAAAATTATTTTAATATACACAATATTTTTTTTTAGATATGATCTAACCAGGGTTTGGACCCGAGACTTTTCGATTGAAAATCCGCCACTTTACCACTGAGTTATCAGCCAGATATAAATTTTTAGTACAGCTGCACTACGAAAGCTTTTTGTATCTACCGATTTTATCAGAATTTATCACAAGATTTTCCATTTATTAAATTAGATTTTTATTACGCAGCATAATATGTAGCTTCAAAACTGTGAGTTATAAGATATGAAATAAAATAATTTGTTAATAGTATATATTTTAAATTATGAGCAAGTTTAATATTTTAAACAATATAATTAAAAATAAAGTGGTTCTATTTTAATTACCACGACTGTAACAATTCTGATGAAATTTACTCAATAAAAAAATAAATTAAACGAGGAAGATTATAGTTGCCCTTGTCAACTTTTAGATACCCGTGCTTACCCACTAAGCGTTATTTATTTTCCACATGCTATTATAAATATTACAAAAAAAATATAAGAAAGTAAAATAGTTAAAAAAAAATTTAGCTTATTATCCCATAATTTTTGCTTAAAAAAAATTAAATCTAAAACGTTTCTACATGTTATAAGGCCTAGTACTATCTCATGTTTAAATTGTATGTGGAATTCAATAAGACCAATTCTAATAACACGAATATAATATTGACTGACCCCCTGTTCCAACATGTACCTATGGTATAGACAGGCTTATTAGCCTAACAGTTGAACAGTTAGCGCTTAAAAAAAAAAAAAAAAAAAAAAAAAAAAATAAAAAAAAAAAAATATTAAATTTTTAATTCATTATACCATAATTTTTGTTTAAAAACAAAAAAAAAAAAACCATAAAAAAAAATAACCATAAAAAAAAAATAGCCCACCCCAAAAGTTGGCCCGAGCGATGTCCAACTTTGCCAACTAACTTGCCCTATTACTTTACCTGCCCAGTTTTAATTTTAACCTCGTAGCTTCATTAGATTCACAGTTATCGAATTGACAACTTTGTATGGCAGCTGCCCGAAAATGGGGTCGCAACATTTTGAAACTCCATATTAGTGCTCGATTCATTATATAACTAACAGTATGTAATTTTCATCCTCGTAGTATACTCAGTTTCCAAGAAATTCATATTGGTGCAAAGAAGTTGTATGGCAGCCCCCCGCAAATGAAGCCGTAAAATTTTGAAACTTCATATAAGTGCTTGATTCATTATAAAACTAACCGTGTGTAATTTTCGTCTTTCTAGTATAATTACTTTTGAAGAAATTTATATTGGTTTAAATAAGTTGTGTGACAGCTCCCCGAAACCTTGGTCTGGTCTTAACCAAAAAAAGAATAGGGAACCTTAAAAATGTCCAAAAAATGTTTTGTGTGAATTTCAAAACTCTAGTTCTAATTTTTTAATTCTATCTCTTTTAATTAATTTTTAATTCACGAATATATTAAACCTAAGCAAGTAAGCATCATATAATCATATTGATAAAATGATTCATTCAAAATATTACACATATACATATTATATGAATATACATATATATAAATTATTTATGAAGCCATTTACTTAAAAAAAATCTTTGTCTTCTTTTTTGCTTATCTTAAATAAACTACGCATCATTTAAATTATATGAAATTCTAACTCGTAATCGTACAAAAAAAAAAAATACAAAAAACAAAAACAAACAAAACTCATATAATTTCATGTTACAAGGTGCATAGCTATATTTCAAATTTTTGTATGAAAATATTGGAGTTAAAAAAGTTAGCTGTTCGAGAGCTACCCGAAGTTTTGGTCCGATCTTAACCAAAAAAAATAGGGAACCTAGAAATTGATTGAAAAATATTTTGTGAAAATTTCAAAACTGTAGCTCTTTTAGTTTTTGAGTTATCGTGCTGACACACAGACGGACGGACGGACGGACGGACGGACGGACGGACGGACGGACGGACGGACGGACAGACACACATAGCTAGATCGACTAATTTTTCGATTCTGAGCCGATACGTACCCTTGACACTATATCTAGCTCGTCTAGATCGATGCGTTACAAACGGAGGAGCAAATCTAATATACCCGATGTCATATATATATGCACGGGTATAAAAACTAGTATGTTTACCGTTATAGCTTTAGCGGAGTCCTCTGACTATTTGCTATGATTTAAAAATTTTACAAATAGCTTTTCTTAATACTAAAATCTAATTAATTCGTCAGACATGACAAATTATCTAATTTCAAGCTTTATTGGATCCCTTCCATAAACCTACTGTTTACGCAAAGGCCTAGTGTTAGACGAGAAAAAATTTTTTAGATTGTTAGGGAAAATGGTATGTAGACAAGTTCAAAGACTGTTTCAAACTTAGCCTCAAAAAACCCAAA
>OY720442.1:11267356-11365090 GCA_963082915.1 Dolichopus griseipennis
AAAAAGATAAAAAGATAATCAAAGCATAATATATTGAACCCCAAACCATGGTACGATTTCGCCCATATGCAGTCCCGTCATACTTTCAATACTAGTTAACCCTTGTATACAATTGGAACGTTCTATCTTAATTTTAAGTTACTAGTTTTATTAATTTCGATGATAAGCTTTTACACATTTGGGGGTCTAAGAGAGGTCCTAAACCACCACTCCAAATGATCCCAAATTAGGGGGGCATGGAAGAAATAGTAAAGAACACCCTGGGCCAAATTTGAAGCTTCTACATTTGTTTCAAGTTACTATTTTTATTAATTTCGAAAATATGCTTTAAGGTCCTCGGAACTGAGTGCCTGGTCCCCGACCCACTAGTCCAATGGGGTTCAAATTTCAAAGACACTTATGCAATAGGAAGGGACACCCTGATACCAAATTTGGAGGTTATATCTTCATTGGTTTCGGAATTACGCTAGTTTGGCCTAAATTCGATAAAAAAGTTCTCAGTTCCGAACCCATTGTCCAATCCTCACCGTACGTAATCACCGCCGTAGTTTCATTACCAATAACCTACAGCACAAATTTCATGAAGATAGCCTCATTAGTTGTTGAGTTATCGTGATTTTTAATATATGTTCGTTATCCCTGACACCGACTAAAAGGTCCAGAATCCGAACCCATGGGCTGATTTCGCCCTTATACAGCCCGCGCTTTACTTATAGTACTAGTTAATCCTTGTACACAATTTAAACGATCTATCTTAATTTTAAGTAACTATTTTTAGTAATTTCGATTATAAGCTTTTAAAACTTGGGAGGTCTGAGAGGGGTACTGAACCACCACTCCAATTGATCCCAAATTAAGGGAACACGCAAGAGATAGTAAAGAACACCCTTGTGGCAAATTGGAAGCTTCTACATTTTTTCAAGTTGTTATCTTTATTAATTTTAAAGATATGTTTTAAGGTCTTCGGAAATGTGTGGCTGGTCTCCGACCCAGTAGTCCAATGGGACCCAAATTCTCAAGACACTTAGGAGATAGGAGGGGACACCCTGATACCAAATTTGGAGGTTCTATCTTCATTGGTTTCGGAATTATGCTCGTTTGGCCTAAATTCGATCAAAAAGTTCTAGGTTCCGAACGCATGGTCCAATCCCGACCTTACGGAATCCCCGAAGTAGTTTCATTACTAGTTACCTACAGCACCAATTTGATGAAGAAAGCGTCATTAGTTGTTGAGTTATCGTGATTTCTTATATATGTTCGTTAGCCCTTCGATCGATAAAAAGGTCCAGAATCCGAACCCATGGGCCGATTTCGCCCATATGCAATCCCCGCCGTACTTTCAGTCATAGTAACCTACAGTTAAAATTTCATCAAGATAGCTCCATTATTTTTTGAGTTATCGTGCCTACGGACGGACGGACGGACGGACGGACATGGCTATATCGACTAAGGCGGTCACGCTGAGCACAAATATATATACTTTTCCATATCTAGCTCGCTTCCTTTAGGTGGTTACAAACACCATACCAAAGTTAATATACCCCTTTACCTATTCTATAGGTGTAGGGTATAAAAAAATGCATAATAGCAAAAATATTAGGGAAAAAACCATTTTAAAATGAAAATTTTTTAAATCAACTAATTAAAAAAATTTGTTGAAAAAGTATGAAAAGAAAGGGTCGAATCTGTTTATTTGGAAGAAATGTAGTATATATATATATATATATAATACAACTCTTTTATAGAATGTAAGAAGATGTATTCAATTTTAGGACTTCAAATGAAGAGTTGAAAAATTTGTAAGAAATAATTAAATATTTTCTGGATGCATTAGTCTTCTACTGCATTTTACTTTTAATGTCCTTAATTAAAAATCAATTCTTCAAAAATTTTCTGTATTAGTAGTATGTATATCTTTAAAAAAATTAAAATAAACTTACCAACAACATTTAAATGAATATAATGACTCATATGTGGTGTCGTTGAAACCTGACATTCATATATTCCAGAATCTCTATGTTGAGGATATTTTATTTGTAAAATCCAGTCTTCAGTTTGGGGCTGATGGATGGCACGAAATCTTTGATCTGATGTATATGTATACCGTCCAACAGTAAGTAAATGTATATCACGATGTCTTACCCATGATACTTGCAAAAGCATCTGTAATATTAGAAAAAAAATATATATTTTATTACAAATTATTTGATTTAAATTGTTTTGTTAATATTAATTAAATTAAATTTAAAAACTTGACATGTTATATTTTAATACAAAATATTTAAATTAAATCATTATACGAAATTTGACGCAATATCAACTATATTTAAGGTCCGTTAACTTTGAACTCATTTTATTCACTAAATATTTGATATTCGTTTAAAGTTCAAATTCTTAAGTACTTTAAATCTACTACAACTTCACTTTAAAATAAAGTAATTGACGATAAAACACAACTCTAATTTTTTTTTAAATTTAATGAGGAGCTTTTTATAACAACCCATAACCAGTGAATCTGTTTAAATGTTCTATTTTGTATATTATATTGTACAGTCGAGTATATCTAACAAAACAATTAATTTTCTTAAAAACTGGAAAAAATAAAAAAAACCAAACTCACTCTTTTGAGTTTTTTACGAAACTAAAGAGTTATTTCTGAATGACTTTTCCGGACAGTCCAAATTGAATAAAATTTTTAAAAAATAATCTGTGAGAGTCAAAATGGGTAAACATCAGAGTGTTATATGGTCCAATTAATTCGTGATGGAAAATATGCTAGTTGGAATCAATGAAGGGAAGGAATAATAAACAATTGGCAGGGTTCCAAATCATAAGAGAACTTATGCACGTATTTATAAAAAGGATCTCACACGATGAGAAGAAGAAAAACATGACAAATGTAATCAAGTAACTATTCATCTATGGAATAAAACAAAGATAATTTATATGTGTTACAGTATTTCAAAAACAAGCCGAAGATATTTAAAATAAACCGCTTCTTGGAACTAAAATATTTTCATAAAAAAGTATTCGAATCCAGGTTTTCAACCAAGAATAGTTGACACAAATATAAAGTTAAAGTGACTTTGATTTCATTAATTTTAATAAACTAAAAATGATCATTTGATGCTGTTTTAATATTGAACTTTACTCTTCTGGTGTTCTTATCTGACTAACATAACCTACAAGATATATTTTTCAATTTTACTTATGTTTTTTTACAATCACATGTATTATATACAATTACTGATCTGACCGATAGCTCAGTGGTAAAGTGGCGCCTTTTCAATCGAAAAGTCGTTCAAATCTTAGTCGAACCATATCTAATAAAAAAATATAGTGTATATTACAATCATTTTATAGTATGTTCAAATGTGAAATATGCAAAGGATTAATATTATCAGGCCATTTTTACTATTGTATGGTACTACAAATTACATACAATACATATTTATTTACAATATTAATTATATAGTATTTACATAAAATATTAATTATCCCAAATTCAATATATACACCTCTACTTCGTATAATATCTATCCATATTACTATCGATACAAAACTTCAATAAATTGTGAAGTATAAAAATATTTTGCACGATTACAATACTTTACTTTCCTTTAAAAAATTTCTATATACTACGAAAACCATTAACGCACCATGTTTCATTTTTTTTCTATACACATATCTTTTTTTCTAAAGGATATTCTTCATTATTTTCTATTTAGTCTTGGAAACATATATGTACTATATATGTATGTATTTAGATAGACATCTATACTTATATATTTAGGAACATTAATTTAAATGGGTAGGTAAGGTAATGAAAAATAAAATACATATAAATATATATTAATATACACCTATATATCATTCTGAGTTTAACCACAAATTCCGCACAAGAGTTATTACAATTCCAAATAGTTGGTTTTCACCTTCATAAGCTTTTTATATTTTTTTAAAATTTATTTTTTTTTTGTTTTTATTTTTGTTTTTTTTTTAATTTTTTTTTTTTCTCCAACTAAAAATTGATGCACAACAAAACTGTGTTATGCAAGCAAGGACTTGAAATTATCTTAAAATAGCTTTTAAATGTTCTTGGAAAAAAAAAAGATTCATTGCAGTTTTTAAAAAAATACACACACACACGTAATACGTAATTTCGTATATTATAAAAAAAAAGTTTCTAATTAATTTTCATTGCAATTTAGTCTAAGCGTTTAAGTCGTATTAATTTGTTTTGCAAGTTTTATATTAAAAGAGAACAAGGTTATATACGAAAAATTTTTACTCTAACTCAATTTATTTATATGAGTAAAAAAAAATACAAAAAAATAAAAAAAAAAACACTCATATGACATACATTAGTTTTTATCTTATTTAGAAAAATTTTTTCTTGATAAAAAAATAATAAAAATAACAAAATTTTTGTTTATGACTTTGGTTTTAGGTCAAAGTTTGTTTTTTTAGGAATTCACTATTTATTCATATAATATAATGTACCTAGCTACCTAGGCTACATTTAAATTTTATTTTAAAGTTTTGTTTCATAAAATTGAATTTTAAAATAAAAAATTTAAAAGAAATTTTCTTAGAAAATTTATATGGAAATTCAAATTTGAGAAAATTTCTGAGAAAATTCATATGTTCTATATATGTATGTATAAGTATTCGTATAACTGATAATAATTTGTCTTTTGTGTGCAAATGTAGGTAAATTACTCTAATTTGTTATTTCATGAGTTCCAATTATCATATGAATTTATAAATGTGTCTAATTTGTGTCTGCTTTTGTTAAAATTTTCTGTTTTTTTAAATAAATTTTATTATATAATAATAAAATAATAGGTTGGTATCTATATGGGCTATATTTTAATGTATAATTTATATGGGTTAAAATAAAATGGTTGCTAAAATTTTTTTTGAGAACATTATATCCTACTTAATTATTAGAAACATCTTAAAAATTTAAATCAACTATATTTAATTATAAATGTCTTGGAAAATTACAAAAGTTATGCTGTTTCTATACCTATGGTTTCTCGAAAACTGGAGGCAGTTAAGCTAACTTTGATAATTTTTATTCAAAATTTAAAATATGATTAAAGTAAAATAAAATAAAAATAAATATTTTTTTCAATATATATCTACTTTTCTTGCATTTAAAAGTATTTTAATATAAAAGTAAATTGCTGGACTAAGGTTAATCGGAAGAAGAATTGTTTCTAATTTCAGGAATTTTTAATACTCAAAGGAGGTGTAATAAGATTTGTAGTACTAAATTTAAGTAATATTTCAGTAAGTGTAATTACTCACAGGCTGATAGCCAATCCCATAAAAACTGAAGAAGACTAAAATAGTATTTCAGGCAGCTATCCTGTAATTTAATTTGAAATCTAAGATCGAATTAGTTAAAAGTCATTAATATTTATAAGATTTTTCACTTGATTCTTATAATAATTATTATTAATATATTTGTCTAAAATGAGGTGTAACAAACGCATTCAATTAAATGTGTTTTGTTGGATGTGTTCAATTATAAAAAAATAAAATATTAATGTTTTGTTGGATGTGTTTTATTTTAGAAAATAAAATATCCAAAACTATCATAAGCAGGCCAAAAAATATTTTATTAATTTTTAATAAAAAAAAAAAACATTTTTATGAACTTAAATTTATATGAAATAGTTTATTTCAGTTTTAAAAATCACAGAAGATTTTTGTGAAAATTTAAATTAATAGTAAAACATTTTGCATTTAAAATCGAGACTATGATTTACAGGATCATTCCTGTTTTAAGTCTTCATTAATTTCAGTGAAATACTGAATTAATAAGTATAGGCCAAATATGTGCTTTGGTGCTCTGCTTGCTTTGCTTTGAAAGCAAATAACCAAGCAAAGCAACCAAAGCAATTTCAAATTTTCCCTAACTTTATTTTTCGATTTCACAGGTACCAAAAAAAAAAATTTTTGTTTATACTGTTTTACAGCAATATACAACAATTTTTCATAAACATTCAACATTTTTTCATCCAAATTAAACATTTTTTGATATAATAAATATGATGAAATGTTTAATTTGGATGAAAAAATGGTAAATGTTTATTAAAAATTGTTGTATATTGCTGTAAAAGAGTAGATTTTAACATTTATAATTAAATAAGTGTATAAATAAATAATATGGTCTTAATAGTTTTGTAATTAACTCTAAATCAATCCCGTTTAAATATTTTTTTTTCTTCAATTTAATATATATATAAAATATTTTAATAAGGCTTGTGGTAGTGCCTTCTGGTTTTAAAATCGAATCCTAATTTTTAATATTTATAACAATATATATGTATATTATTGTATTAGGGAGAAAGCTTGTCCGAACAACAGGTGCAAGTGTAAAAACCAAATTTTTTTCTGTTAAAATTTCATATTGAATTTTATAGCCTATTTTGTCAAATAGATTTCATAATTTCACGATATTTACATATGAGACGTGAATCTCTTTTAAAATTTAATTTAATTGCATTAAAAAAAAAATTTAAAAAAATTTTCCCCTGGATTGAAATTGAAGCTAACACACAAATTTAATAATTTAGAAATCACCTCATTTAATAATTCATTTAATAATAACTCATTTAATAATAATTTAGTCACCACCGTCGTAACCACCCAGCCAATTTACTTCTAATGTATAGTTTACTAAATGGTGTATTGAATTAAATGGGTTTTCTTGGATGTATTCTATTATAAAAAATGAAATATCATAAATTATCATAAGTACGCCAAAAAATATCTATTTTAATTATTTATGAATTGTTTTCGCAGTAATTTTTTTAAATATCTAAATTAAGTTTTCATATAAAGGAAAAAATATATAAAACTTTTTTTTTTATTATTTTTATAGAAAAATACTAAAGAGGGTAAAAATTAAAAAAAAAACAAGAAATTCTAATTTTTATACGTTAAATTGAATTTTTATTAAAAAATAACTAAATTAAATGCAATTTTTTTCGACTTAAAAATTTTAATTTCGGTAAATTTCAAAATTCCCAGTTTCGGTTCTTCCCGGAGTTTAAAATTTAATCAATTAATAGAAAACCGATATATTGGTCGTTGTTATAATAGATATTTTTTATTGGAAAAAATTAGATAAATAGTTAAAAAAGATATATATATAATTTGTAACACAACCAAATTAAAAAAAAAACTCTAACAAACAACATCTAAAATAAAAAGCCAATTAATTATCTAATACTATATATAAATTAAAAAACTAAGAAAGCAATAATATATAAGAAAAACCCTAATCACAAAACACTAACAAATAATAATATCAGCTAAAAATTTAAAAATCAACTAAAAACAGGCTAAGAAATAAATCAATAATATAAAATACTCAAATGAAATAATATGAATCTTCCAATTTGTTTTGGAAAAACTTTTAAAAAAATAATATATAAACACACATTTTGTAATTAAGCAGACTAAAATAAATTTACTTAAGTTTTATAAACTAATTACAAAATACAGCTAATTAAAATACAGTTTTTCTTTTCTTCTTATTAGTATACATTTTTAGAGTGTCTGACTCCGAAATGTTGACAAGCAGATTCGTTTTCGGATGGAAGGATATATTTTTAAATGCATATAAATTACAAATAATTCCCTTTTTTCTTTTTCTTTACACCATTATTCGGCAAAGTGCAAATTATACATTATTCCGAAATTCCAAGAACTTATATATTTTTGAAAATAAATTCTAATTTAATATAATGAACTACGTCATTCTATGGCGGGCCAACAGCTAGTTGTATTATAATTAATAACCCCTATAAAAAATTACTATACCAGTTGAAATAGAAAAGTATGTGAGGCTGGTTTTGAAACTTAATTGCCGGTTTCAAAGTATCAATTAAGTTAAGTAATTAGTTAATAAAGGACATTCTAAAAAAGGATTATTATAAAGGGTATTGGATATTAAAAGAAGAAATATTAATAAATTTCAGCAAAGTAATGCAGAGCTCTAATAGCTTCTTGAATAATATTAAACAAGTAATGAAACCAATAGTAAGTCGATGCAACTACTCGTAACTTAGTAATCACATCTTAGGTTTATTACGCAAATAGGACAATTTTAATTTTGTAAACTTAATTAATTCCATAGACATGTTGGTTAAGTCTAAGGATGCTTGTATTCACTTTCCAAAACACTACAAAAACAAATAATTTTACTGACAAATACATTTTAATATATTGAACCTAGTTGAATTTTTATCCAATTTTAATAATAAAACTTTAAATAAGTTTTTAACAATAATGTAAAAAAATAAATGAATAATCGAATATTAAAATCCGTTTAATTATTAATAATAAATACAAAAAAAAACTGTTTTTTAATTAAAACTCAAAGTGCTTTAAAAGAAAAACAAAAATTTAAAAATAAAATAAAATTATATAATGAAAATAAAAAAAAATTTCAAATTCCGAAAGAAAAATAATATTAATTACTTTACTTTTTTATTGATTTTTAAATTATAAAAATTTTCAATTTCTTATTGAACTTTTTATCCAATATTTATCGGATGGTAGAGGGGGTGGGGGATATTAAATGATATTAAAAATAATACAACAACAACAATAGTAATAATAATAATTATTATTAAAATCATTTCATTATCTGTTTCGTTTTTATTTCAATACATTTTCAAATTTTCATTATTAATTTCGATTTAAAACAATTTTTGAGTATTTTTCTATATCTTTTTTGAGTACTTTCAATTTTTCTTATTGTTTTGAGTTTTTTTTATACCCGTGTAACTAAAATAGGCCACGATTAATATTATAAAATAGCTTTATCGTTTGTAATGCAGTGATCTAAAGACATGATAGTTAGTTTGGAAATTTTGAGATTTTTCGGAGCAAAGCTTAGTGAGACTGCCATAGAGATTGTTTGAACCTGATTACATAGGATTGCAACTATTAGGCTAAAAATTGGCCTAAATTAAAATCTCTATATAATATGATAATAAAGAATTCGGCGAAGTTTTAAAATATTTGGACCCAGTTAAGAAGAATACAAAGTTCTAAATCCGATTCATGAATCTAATGAGGCAACGAGGTTTAAAATGGGAATGTAATAGTCAAGTGCTTTGACAAAGTTTTGATATAAATCTTTAAATCAAGGGCAACTATAATCTTCCTCGTTTTTCTTTTAATTTTTATGGTTCTTCATAATCTTCTATTTCACTTTGATTTTTTAATAAAGCTGCTTATTTTTTTAAGTTTATTTTTTATATTGTATTTTTTGTTTTACTATTTTTTAATTATTATTACTGAACCAATTTTAATTTTCTTTAATTCTTTCATATTTCTTTCTGTTGTTTTTTGAGTTTTTTATTGTTTTTTATTTATTATTATTCTATTTGTTTATTTAATTTTTCATTTTTATTCACTTAATTTTGTATTTTGTGTACATATTTTTTCTTTTTTTTTTTTAATTTCCTTTGAGAATTGTTGGGAAAAAAAACACAAAAATAGAAAAATATGAAGAAAATATAAGAGGAAAATTTTATTTTATAACAATGAAGGAAAAACTTCTAATTGAAAAGTTTTTTTAGATTTGTTTTTTTTTTTTGTTAATTTTTTATTTAATTTTAATTTATTTTTTAATGTTTTTTTTTTGTTTTGTATTTTGATGTAAGAATGAAAAAAATTATTCATAAGAAACTTAAAAAATCGCCAATTATTCATTTCAAAAGTTTTAATTACTTTTATTTTATCTGTTGTTTTGTTTTTTTTTGTTTTTTTTTCTGAGTGATTCTTAAAATAAAACAAAAAATGTAAATTAAAAAAAAAAAATTATTAATAATAATATAATAGTCAATAATATAATCACTTAACTCATAATATTTGTATTATATAACATTGTACTATTAATGATAGTTAATTAATTTTTTTTATGTTAATATTTCTGAGAACTAGTTCTAAAAATTGTAAAGTTCCCAAATTAAGAGGTTCGAAAGTTTGAAATAAGTAATACAGAAGAGTTCTCTTCAATAAGATTAAATTATGTAACGAAAATTATAATATATTAATTTTTATATGACTTATGGCTTTGTGGATAGAGTGGCGACTTTTCAATTGGAAAGTCTCAGGTTTAAATTCTGGTCAGATCATACCTAATTAAAAAAATTTGATTTATAATTTATATCATAATAGCTTATACCATAATATAAAACAAATTTAGTTGCTAAACCTGAAAAGGAAAGCTAGATTCACTCACTTATCACATTGTATGTGGCAGGGGGTTGTACATAAATAAATAATATTCATTTTGATCATGTGAAGTTAACATCTGCAGCTCTTAATATGGGTCATATTTTATAAAATAAAATTTATAGAAATGTAGTCCTTAACAATAATTCCTGGATATAATAATTTTTTAATAATTAGGGGTTCTTATTTGTTGATGATCATAGCTCTTAATATTGAAGGCGGTTCTTAGTAATTATTGAAACCCAGTTCTTAATAATACATATAATAATATAAATCTGGAGAACCTGTAACCTGTAAATATAGTCAATTAGGTCGACGACTGCTTTATAAGCTTTTCGTCTTACATAATGTGGCTTGTATTGTAAAGTCTCTCATGGCACCCCCACACCTCACTCTGGTCCAATTTGGCACATCTGCGAAGCCGTTTTTTATTTAGACAAAAAATGCATTCACACCAAATTTCATTAAAATCGTTGAGATTTTGATGAGTTACTAGAACTTGAGATTTTTTAATCTCATGGAAGCTCTAGACTCCATGATACTAGAATCAATTTATGAAAGCTACTCTTCATAGTTACCCACCAATAATCTATATACCAAACTGGAACTCATTCTAACGATTAGAACACGAGATTTCTCGAAAAGTTTTGTGTTTTTGTATGGCAGCCATCTGGTCACGCGTTTCCGACAAAATGGAACAACTTTTGTTAAGACAGAACCAATTATATTTGTTGTTTTTCACCGACGAACGGATAACCTGTTCTTCTATAGTATTTATAAGCCGAAAGGTCAATAAAGTATTACCAAACTCTTGATTCTTCGGGATGATAAACAGAACTTCCATTTAATGTTGTATACTATGAATTTATTATTTATATTCTACTAAGATCTCTAAGATGAGGCTTAGTCCTTTTATAGGGATAATAAAATTACTATAATTCAAAATTAAATATTTCATTAAATTTAATTACAAGACATTAAGAAACTAACAATGTTTGAATCACATGCAAAAATCATTATTTCAATCGCCTTTCTAAATCTTCATAATCTTGCTCTAAACTGTAATAAGATTCTTTTGTTCCCTAAAAACCTCTAATTCTAATTAAATTTGGCTTTTATTTGACAGATTCAAGGGAAAAAAAATTTTAAAATCCCAAATTCTTAGAAAAATTCGCACTATATGTAGGTTATCTGAAATATCTTTTATATTATAAATACTTTGTATCTTAGAATTTCAATTAATCTTTTATTTCATTTAAGATTAAATTTTCCTTTTTATTATTTAAGGCAAATCAATACCTAAAATGATTAAAATATTATTGACCTGAATAAATTATCCTATAGAGACACGAGTAATAGATTTATTTTTTTAATCATACTTTATTAGTTTATAATAAAAATTATGTTGGCACTTTTATCTTCAAATATCACCTTTTTATTTCAGAATATCTGAGACTGTTTGTGAATGA
Source organism: Dolichopus griseipennis (assembly GCA_963082915.1). NCBI lineage: Eukaryota > Metazoa > Arthropoda > Insecta > Diptera > Dolichopodidae > Dolichopus > Dolichopus griseipennis. The sequence continues at coordinate 11,279,095 of OY720442.1, forward strand.
TGAATATTAAAAAAAAAAATTAGCTGCAGGGTCTAAAACAAAAAATAATGGGAATTCCAAATAGAAATTCTTAAAGTTTTCAACACGTGTTTTATACAAATAATTCCATTAAAAAGACTTATCCTTCAGATTATTTTTTTCTTTAGATATTCTTTTAATTAATTTAATGTATGACTAATATATTTAAGTTTGAAAAGTGTGTTAAATTGTATTATTGCAGAATAAGTATTTAGTATAAATTGGCTAGTATAAAAAATTACAAGTTTTTTTAATATCCTTGCTTAATATGTACCTAGGTATAAAGACCAGCACTCGCGTTCTAAGGAAATGTGTAACCAATGTCTTCACTCAATGTTTTTCAACACAAATCAAGGAGTTCGACAAATGTTAATTGCTACACAGTTAAGTTGCTAAAATGATCACACTTTATGGAAACTAGTTTCCTATGTACATGTCATGACTATGGAGTTCCCATCCCATAAGCTCTATGTAATTAAAAATTGAAGCTAGGCATATAAAAAATAGAAAAATAATAACATATTTCATTATGATATTGTCCCCAACGAAATTTTGCTCATTAGCCTTACATAATTCTTAATTGTCAAACCCCATTCCAACTCTTTTCTTTTCTTATCTCAATTGCTATAAATCGGTTTAATAGTTTAATTCTTAAAAGGTTTTAAAATTATTCGAAGTTGTCCAGTTACTCCTACTCTAGTCAAATATTATTTGATCAACTCATTTTAGCCTTCAAATTTCAAAAAATTTAAACTGTTAAATCGTGAACAATTTAATTATGAATTTCTTTGTCGTTATTATAAAGTTATAATTTTTAAATAATAGGAAAAACGTGTGCCTAAATGAAATCGTGTATGCTATGATTTCATTTATTCACTGGCTAAACTTCAAAAGTTAAATGACTACACAAAATTATTGAAAACAATATACATACAATTTTTTTTAAATAATATAATATAAGTGATCTTTAAAATAATTTCGTACGTATGCTTCAAAGTAAAGTATTTTTTGGGGCGTTTTCCAAAAATTGAACCTACGATAACTGAAACGCTCAAAACTCGAGCGATTTTCGCTTTCAAATTACTATACGTATTTATAAACCAATAATAGAGCCATGAACGGAGTTTGATCATGATGTTCAACAATTGACCATTGATTATTTGGAACCGTGATAAAACACCACATATAATAAAGCCATAACAGCAAAATTTTTTAGTATAACTTTAAGATACACTCGTGAGTGAGTCATAAAGCCATATTGTGTTTTAAAAATGTTGAGTCATAACAATATATAATTAAAATTGTTCTATATCATAAAATTGTACAGTTATTTTGTTGTTACCTTGTAAACACTTTAAAATATGCTTCCTCTGTTAAAATGATATTAGAAGAAAGTATGAAAAGCGCAGCGCAAATACGGTCGTATTTTATGCATTATATGTTTTTTGATACTTGAAAATATAACCAAAATTTATTTTTTATATATAGTTTTTACATAATAAAAATAAAATTATAATAATTGTAAACATCTTCAACACAAGGACCGTTACATCCAATTACTCTTAGTGCCAAAAATAAGTCTAATAAGGATCTTCAAAATAGTATGAATACATTATTACAATAGGTTGTCCCATTTGAGTACAGGGTAAGTTTAAGTAAAATAAATTTTTCAAATATAACGTTAAAAAAATATAAAAAACGGTACTTCCGCTTCTTAATTCCACGTAAGGTGGTCACTTCCAAACAATAGCCAAATTTAAAATGTAAATATTGTTCCAACCATTTAATGACACTTTTCGGAAATAACCCCCCATTAATTTTTTCAAACAAAATTACAAAATATGAAAAAGGTATGGAAAATTACAATTTAAAATATATTATATATAATATATCATAAAATTTTCTTTTCTTAATTTTTGTTGTTGTTTTTTTTTTTTTTGTGTGAGTGTCATAAAAAGTTTGTTATGAGTGTTTTTGTTTTCTGTTGCTGCTGTTGTAACTGTTTGTTTTCACTGAAACGGCTGTTTTTAAATAAAATAATGCCAGAAGCATTAATTTAAAAAAAAAAATATATATATTTAAAGAAAATTTTCCAAGGTTCTGCTCTGTCTTTAAAAAAACTGTTTTTCTTTTTTTAATATTAAAAATCTCTAAGGACATAAAACAAAAGAAAGAAAACATAAAACATCGCAAGCCCAATATGCGATCTCTTGTATATGATATATAGTATTGTTATATATAATATAATATTTAAATATATGTATATCATATATATTTGTGTAAAAATATGTAGATATATATACATTTTATATTATTATCCTTTAACTTAGACACTGTTTTTTATATGCATGAGGGTCCTGCTCTTATTTTATTTTTCATTTATAAAATCGAATTTTAAATGTAAATATAAATAATAATAGTATATATAAGAGTCTTGAGAGATACATAAAATCCCTAGGCCTTTTTTGCTGTTTTTATTTTTATGCCCCCCGTTTGTTTTTATTATGACTCATAGAAAATGAATTAGTTTAACATTTTGTCTTGAAGATAGGATTCAGTTCAAGAGTAATAAGACGTCAAACAAGTAAGAAAATTCTTAAATTGAAAATTTTTATAATGAGAATTTGAGTGATTTTTATTAATCTTGAGCTTAATATTTGAGTTGAAAATTTACAGCTATGGATTTTACGGAAAATTTACAGCATTGAATTTCACTTTAAATAAGAACTTTAGAAACTTGTTTTTAAGATTTTATATATAATTTATTTATTCAAAAATTTGAAACAATTAGTTGTAATATATTACTAATTACATAAGAAATTTGTTTGAGTGTAAATTAGTTTGAGTGATTTCGCAAATTCCAAGATCTAAATTGATTGAGTTAACTTTACATTATATCCGAGATTTTAAAGATGAATAGCACTTTTCGATTAACCAACTTCATTACAGTATTATGTAAGTTGTTTTCAAATTGTTAATCTAAAATATATTTCACTAAAATAATAATTAGACGCTCTTAGGTTTCTTGAGTGCATTTTACAATTAAATGTACTAAAGAAAAGAAATTAAAAATATCGTATTATTAGATTAGCCTGAGTTTGGCTGTCGTGCAGATATATTGAACAACTACAGCTGGTGCGCAGCTGATGCGCTGCAGTTGTTCAATATATATGAGCTTAATTTAATAGTATGCAAGCCGAACCTTTAATATAGGCAACTGATAATATGCTTTACACACTCAGTTGACAATTGCAGACGCTGCGTGTTCGAAAAATCTTTAAATCCTTTTTCCTGCTTCTGCTTTTTAGTTTTTTCTTTAGATTAGAAACGGATTAATCTTATGCAGTTTGCTGGATTATGGAGAGTTGGGATGCCTCCCCAAATATTATTGTAATATTAAATCACGACTTTAATATTTTTCAATTTCTAACTTTTTGTAAATTCAGTGAAATTTATTTTGGGAGCACTTCATTAAAGACAGAATTGTATTTTTTGCATAATATGGAAAACCTAAAATTCACAAACACTTTAATTGTATGGTTTTAAATAGCCTTGTATTTTTTTATGTGATATTTTATCTATGTATAAGTGTCATTAAAAACCCACAAAATTTTTTGGAACATTTTTTTTTTGGAGCAAGATCATTAGTTTTTTATATACATTATATAATATATACATACTTATACAAAATAAATAAATCCACGGTAAAATATACAAAACTTTCACTAGTACAGTACTAGAAAAAAATAGAAAAGTTGTAAAAAAAAAATACAACCTTAGCACCAAATTTTCCCAACAGAGTTCTAATTTTTTGTTTTTTTTTTTATGTTGGTGCTTTATTTAAATGCGTTTGTACCACAATTTTTATTTTCATGTTTTTTACCTAGGTTTTGGTTAAATTGAAAAATAAATGAAATTCTAATTTATGTGTCGGTCAGTTTGTGATTAAATAATAAATTAAATGTCTATTAACTTTAAATTACAAAATTAAATTAAGGCAAAGAGTTGCCTTGCCGCCAACAAATTTCTTAAAACTTTCTGCATCTATTCATTTCTGAGTGTTTCAAATTTGAGAAAGGATTTTACGGTTAAGGACTCTTTTTGTTTTATTCATTTTTACTCTTTAAGGAGTGTAGGACATTCAGCAAGTCATTTGGACTAGGTTCCAGTTTCTTTAATAGTTATATAAGTCCTTGATAACTACGATTGTAGCTTTTAAATAAGATTATGAATACACAAATGCGCCTAAACTTGACCGCCATTTTTACCTGAAATCTCCCACTTAAAAGGTAGGCGTCTTATCTACAATATGTTGTATATGATAAACTACGACCTGTTAGTCAGATATGGTAAACGACTTAATACTCCAGAATACTAAAAAATACTTAATACCGGAGCTAAAACATATACCAACTGTATTTAATTATGGTAACTATGTTAACTCTATATTTTTTAAATAAATTTTGAAGATGCAACTAAAATATTGAAAACTTTTATACACCTGATGAATTATATCTGCAGTATAATTGTTTAGTTCTTTAGGTTTAAGATCTAGACTTGTAAGATCCTGACCAACTCTAGTTGAGATGTATTGAATTATTAATAAACTCTTGCCTTTATCACTCAAACTCTTAATAAATTTTGTCATTTAGTGGGCGAAACACATCTGAACACCTGAATTATATTACCTACAGATTGATAATTTTTATTAAAGAGCATTGAGCTTGGTATCTGATAAATCGCCTTCTGTTATCAATTGAACGTTAAAAGTTTTAAAATAACTGTCCTAGCACTGGTATTTTTTTATGCTCTATTAGTTGTATATATATATACTTTTTTAGCACATTTTAGGCTCTATACTTATATCTATCTTTAGAAAATTTTCAACCAAATATTTAAGAGAACCATGGTATACATGGGGATTACATGTATCTCTGTTATAAATTAAATAAAATTTAACAAGGTTCCTTTGAATATTTAACAAGGAATAAAAAAAAACAACAAACTGATGGCAATTCTTCAAACATTGAATAGATTATTGTTTTTTTTTTTGTACCCTATATATATATACAAATATATATATATATATATATATATAAATGAAAACCTATATAAACTAACAATACGTAAACATACATATGTTCGTAAGGATAAAAAACATAAATACGAAAAATCCCCGACCTATAATAAAAAAAAAAAACAAAAAAAGAAAAAAATGATGCGGTGGAACGAGTGTAAACATAACGAGAGTTGAATTTTTAATTTTTTCCATTTTATTTTTTTGTTTTTTTTTTTTGGTAGGGATTCATTTGTTAAAATGATGATAATGAGAAAAAAAAAGACGAAAAATCGGAGCCGACAGTCCCATATACACATATAAATAAAAAAAAAAATTCAAAAACAAATTTTTTAGAAAAAAATGGAAAGTGACAAAAAAATCAATCAACAAAACTCAATAAATTTTTTTTTTTTTTTAAATCTTTGTGAAGGCATCAATTTACAACTTTTAAGATTACATATCATATGTGTGAATGTGTATATTAATGTACTCGTATGTATTTTATTGTAATACATGTTGTATATAGACTATAGGGATGATATTTAACAATAATTTTAAACTAATATCAACTGTGTTAAGCACGTGAATATTATATATACAGGGTGTTCAGGACTCAAGTACGCGCACTACACTCAGTGATTGGGGGCATTAAAACAAACAAAAAATTGTACTGGAGGGGGGGGGGTCTATTGTGGATCCTTTTCGAGATATGAGGGATTAAAGATTTAAGGAGACTTTTACTTTTACTTTTAATTTCACACCCTGTATATTGTTTTAATGCCCCCAATCACTGAGTGTAGTGCGTGTACTTGAGTCCCGGACACGCTGTATATAGAATTTAAAATATATTATGTTACATACATTCATACAAAAAAAAAAATTAAATTTTCTTTTTGAGGAAATTAAAAAATAAAAAAATAAAATTAAAATTTTCTATTATATTTTGATACTGACTGACTCAATATTCAATAATATACATAATATATGAATAAGGTTTTTTCTATCATATTCTGTTATAATTTTGTTTTTTTATTTAAAATGTTAATTTATATGCGTGTGAATGTTTACAGGGTGCTTTGAGAGTAATTTTGATTTTGAAAATAGAAATTAAATTCAGGATATGAAAAATAAAGTCAATTTTTTTTAATAAATTTAATTTTTAACAAGGGGATACGTACAAATTCCCTAAAAAAAACGCCTTGGAGGACTAAAGGACTAAAGTACCCAAGAGAAATCTCCAAACTTTAGCTTGTATAGTGTGTTATTCAGGAAAGGAATATATGTATTTACGGGGTTTAATAGTATTTCAAAAAACTTTTAATTAGAGATTTCCATATTTGCTGGGCATATTTTCTTTGGAGATTTTATTTTTAGAGGTTTTATTTATAAAGGATTTTTTTTGGGGTTTTTGTATTGGGTATTGTGCTTTGAAAGGGTTGGGTTTGAAATCTCGGTTTTGTAAATGTTTTTTTTTTTCAAATCTCGTTTTAGAAAATCCAGTTTAGAAAATCTCGTTTTTAGAAAATGTCGTTTTAGAAAATCTTGTTTTTAGAAAATCCCTTTTTTTATATTCTGGAAAAAGCTGATAATTCTGGTTTTTCAACTCAAAAATGCTTAAAGAGCTAAGTTTTCAATAAAAAACGAGATTTTCTAAAACGAAATTTTCTAAAAACGAGATTTTCTAAAAACGAGATTTAAAAAAAAGATTTACTAAACCGAGATTAGGGAGCACTCCTGTTCTGAAAATTTCATGAGTAATGAAAACCGCATATTTGTTAACTGAATCTAGTTGTTGTATTTAACCTTATTTTTAAAATTTTACAAAAGACCTCGGGGTCTTATTTCATGGTCTCAAATATATTATATTAAGGACAAACATTTTCCCAAACTTTCTAATTCAAAAGCTATAACAATTATCTCTCAAAAAATTTTTGTCAATAGTCAATTAAAACTCTGTAACTTTTTATAACTCCTGATATACTCTGTCTTTATATGTATGGTATATGATCTTATATATATGATATATTATTATATTCATAAATATTTACAATACTTTAATACATGAAATGAAAGAAAAGCTTTAAAATAAGTGAAAAATGATTTTTTTATTATAATATGTTTTAAGAAAATTATATACTAATTTATATAAAAAGCTTTCAACATTATTTTACGTATATGCATACATATATTTTTAAAATATTTGTACATATATATATTATATATACATATTTATAAAAAATATAATATAGAAATATTCACATATATAAAAAATTTAAAATAAAGGAAGTTTTAAGGACTCCCAACACGAAATTTGATTAATGATATATTTTTTTATTTTTATATTTATTTATACGGTTTTAAAGAAAAAAAACAAAAACAAAAAAAAAAACAAAACAAATGAAATATTGAAAACTTTGTAAAACCATTTAAAAATTCAAAAGAAATTGAGAAATAAATAATTGCAAAATAAAATTTATTGATTGTTTTATTTTTATTTTTTTTCGAATTTTCTTTGGGTTTTTTTTTACACCTTAAAAAATTTAAACTGGAAAATTTTTGTTGTAAATTTGGTATTTTTCTTAAATTTTTGTTAGAATTTCTTTTAAAATTTAAGAAAATTAATTGATTTTTGGTGCTTAGATAATATATTAAAAATATTCCAATTTTGATTAGCTGATGTAGGACGAAAAATTTTTGTTAAATTAAAACTTGAGAATTTTTAAATTATGAAAAATATTAAAGGAAATCATGGAAAAATACCTACTCACCTTATGGAAAATAATATTTTTGGGCTATTTAATAAAAATGATTAAAAAAGGATTGCATAACATGTACATACATACAATATTAAAAATTTTATTTAGATAATATAAAATGTAGGTAAATCAAGCGTTATCTCAGGGGACAGAATGTTAAAGCACTGATTACATTTTTTTAATTACTCATTTAGGGTTTTCAAAACGTACTGAGTTTAAAGACCATGCAATACATCAACAACCTATATGGCTAAAGACGTATTGACGCTATCTTATCAATTACGTTTGCATAATCTTTAAAAAAATATCTACAGACGAGTAATCATTTGCTTACTAAATATATATTTAACAAAACCTAATATTAGTCTTAATGACATTGTAAATGTTCTGAATAGAAGTGCCTTATAGGAGTGCAAAAGGCGTAAATAAAAATACCCCTCGCCATACTTCATGACAGCAGTTCTGTCGTAGATATTAAAACAATTTAAAATTCTTAAATGTCTAATTTTGATTAAATTGAGATTATGGATTACAGATCACAAATCGCAGTCTTTAAATAAATTAAGATTCATGTAAGTTCTCTAAAGTTTTTGATCATAAATTGAAATATAAAATATGACATGCTGTTATCATAGATTATACTGAAGGTTTTTTCCAACTAAATTGCCTTAAGAAATTGGGACGGAATAAAAATATTCCAGGCAGTATATAATATATACAAGTACATATTTATAATATTTTTCCCATACTTCTATTTAAAATCAAATAAACTGTGAAAATTCGCCTTCCTGAACTTATCCAACTCTGGATTCCTTACACAATTGTCTAATTACCAAATTTTAATTTAAAATGTTTATAAACCGTTTAAAAGCACCAAAGACCATTATTAATATTTTAAAATGAATTTATATCTAAACTTTTAATCTTAATTAAAATATTGTTTTCATCTCTTTCTTTTAAAAAATTTAATATTTTGCAATTTAAATATTAAATTGAAAATAAAAGTTATGTTTAAAAATGTTTCCTTGGATTTTTTATTTTAAGATATATAAATTATAATATATATATATATAATATATATATATTATATTTATAATTATATATGTATACGCATTAATATAAATATATATAATTTATTCATATATATTTATAAGTATTTAAGAAATAACAGACAATCAGAATACAAAAAGATTAAATCAAAAACTTTGAAAGTTTAAAATATAATTAGAATACAAGGATATTTGAATATATATATATATATATATATATAAATTTATATATATATATATAATATAAATTAAAATCTTCAAGAATTAGAGCTTGTCAGACAATAATTTAATAAAAAATTTCGATTCCAAAAAAACAAAACCAAAGAGATAATATAAAAAAAAAAAAATAATATCAAAAAAAAAGAAAATGTTGCATAATGACATCCTTCAACAACAGCAACAATAACAAAAACAACAAAAAGAAAATTTAGAAAAAAACAAAAAAATCAACCTATAAAAAATCAAGGTTAAAAATAATTTGTTTTCTCATATTTTTTTTTTCGAAATTCCTTATTAAAACGCACACTACTAACATACATACACACAGATATATAATATTTTTAAATTATATTATACATATTTATTTTAATATTCTTTAATACAAGGATATTTACTTATTAAGTTGGTAGGTAGATATATGAATCTTTTTAAATATCGTCAAATCCGTTTTTATTTTTGTTGTTGTTGTTGCTGTTGGATTCGAAAGACTACTGTTAGCTTTAACAGACTTCTTAATTTTTTTTGAAGTTTCCCCTTACTTACTCTTTTACACTTTTATAAAATAATATTTTCTTTTGTTTTTTTTTTTTTTTGCTTTTTTTTTTTTATTCTATTTCAAGATCCCAAAGGTATTTATATATATTTAAAATGATATTTAGGTTATTTACGTATTTACCTACATACATATATAAAAGGTCTTAAACTGATGTAGGTTTATGTAAATTTTATATGTTGTGCAGACAATTTCGAATTTTTTTTTTTTTTTTTTTTTAATTCAATGATAATTGTTTTGAATGATATCTTGAATGATGAACAGAATGACATACAGTTATAAAATTAATTCAATACAAATTAACATTATATTATATATTATATATATATATATATAAGATAATTCAAAAAGGACTAAATAGCAATGTATAAGTATGATGATGATTAGAAGACATAATAAGAAATAGAATGAAAAAAATTTAAATTGAATTTAAATTGAAAAATAGAATGCATATTTAGAACAAATTCGACTTTGTATTCTTCTTTTGTCTGTTATTCTCGAATTTATTTTTTTTTTCGGATGATTTCGTGAAATTACTTTTAATTTCTTGGGAAAGAAATTACGAAAATAATGTAGAAATCGTTTAAAATTTGATTTTATAAAAATGAATTATATATAATTAAATTAATGTCATTTTCAATTTTTTTAAAAATTGGAATTAAATTTGAAATTGAATTTGAATTTGAAATTGAATTTGAACTAAAAGAAGACAGTATTAAAATTTTATTTGGTTTTGCCTTAGTTTTGTACATTTTAAAAATAGGTGACTTCTTTATAGGAGAAGAGGACAAGGAATCTATTATTGATTTTAGAATTGTATATAATAATATTCAACCACAAATAAGTTTTGTATAGAATTCTTCATCTAATTTTATTTGGGTTCGTAATAATGAAATGTAATTATTGGAAATAATCAGTTATTTCAGTATTTAATGGAAAAATGATATCTAAATACAATAAAGGAGGTGTAAAAATATTAGAAGGAAAGTTGTCATTCAAGTGTCGGAATATAATTTTAAAGTATAAAATTTTACTTTTATTTGTATTTATTAACCTATTGTGATATTGAGCTTAGTATAAATATAGTCTCTGGTAAATAATCTAAATATTTGTAATATTTTGATAATTTTTTTTTTAAGATTTATTAAATACACTTCAAAAATATTCTATTTAGATTGAATTAAATTAGATGTGCAAAATTCTTTTAAAAATTCTATTAAATATTTTTTTCACTTTTCCCCAAAAAATATGCAATTTATAAGATTCACCCCAAAATTATGCAATAATTCTATTAAATATTTATTTTTTTCTTTTCCCTAAAAATATTCAATTGTTTTTTTTTTAACATATTAGACTTAACCACAAAAATAACTGATAGGATATATTAACTTTGATACAGTGTTTTTAGCGACTAAAAGGGATTTATACTATAAATATTGAAATTTGTACATATTCTCAATCAGAGACAGCTCCTAGACCGATTAAGCGGTGTCAATCTGTTCTTCCATACGTACAATGATGTTCCATTACATTCCTAAATTTTGAGATGAATTAAACTAATGGTTTAGGTACCTCTGAAGCTCCTCAATACCTAATACATATAACCTCGAAATTGATAAAGATAGACATTTGAAATTTAGTACAAGGTAGTACAGGATACATGAATTCTGTCCTGGCCCCTATTTTTCTGAAGTATTTGAGAGGAGTTAGAGTAAATGTGGTTCATGTATATGTCAACGCCTTCCAAAACTAAACAAAATATATGCTAAATTATAAATTGTGCGTTATAAACCTAAAAAAACCTATTAAATTTAATTAGAATGTTACAGGTATTAGGCTCCTCCATAGGTATTACTAATGTCTGCTGAATCGGCTTATTTTTGTCTAATTACATTTTTTTAAGTTTTAATATTAGTATAGATACCATATAATTTAAGTTTTAATTAGAATACCAGGTAACAAAAAATTGTAATATATAAATTTTTTAAATAAAAATTTCAAACTACATTATGACAATTCATATCTTAATTATTAAAACACACTTATATTACAAATGTAATTTTAATTTATTTCTCCAATCAAATTTAATTATTTTCCAATACTTTAAATCCTATTACAAGCTATTGGTTTAATAAAGGCACATGTACGATAATTAACTTCAACCTTAATATGTCACAAATTATTTTATTTCAACAACCACAAATGGAATTTATATTATTATATTTTTCTAAGAAAATAATAAAAATATTATATGCCCTTAGCCTTGAACTTCGGAATTCCTTCGTAATTATTGTGATAATATGTAATATTTACCAATACATATTCACAATGAAATGAATTTTTTTTTTGTATTTTTCTTTAAGGAAAAACCAGAAATTTCTTGAGAAATTTCCTTGAAATTTTTCATTTTCTTTTCAAATGAATTATACGTGCATCCATTCCTTTCAATTTTCTTTTGTTAGATACAAAAACTTCAATTTAAAAATAAAAATGATATTTTCTTTTTCGTTTTAAATAATTTGTTTTATCATTATATTGGAAAAAAATAAAAGTAATTCTTCAATTACATATCTTTGAAACAGGTATATAACAATTATTCGAAATTTAAAATACTAAAATTTTTTTGACTTAAAATCATTTGACTAAAAACTGGTTTTTCAAAAGATACTTTGAAGACACTGCAGATATTTAAATATTACATATAAACATATTCTGTAAAACAATTGTAGTAGATTTTATCCAACTCTAAAATGCTGCGATTTAAACTGTATTAAAGAAAATATTCGGAAGCCCTTATTTTATGATATATTATTATATAAACAAATACAGATGGGATGGACCTTTTTTTTAGTATTTTAAGAATAGATACATTTTGGGAAAAACTTTTTCACTGATGGTGTAGAGGTTAGGACTTTCGGCTTTTGCGTTCGGCGTCGGATTCAAAAGTTGTTCAGTTCATATCTAATAAAAAGTAATTTATAATTTATATCAGGATATTAACTATTATCATAATATAAAATTAACACCAGCGCTGCCACACCAGAAAACGAAAATCTGACTCACTCACATTACATTTGCTAGGAGACTTACATGTGTATGTGCTAGATCCCCATTCGAAAAATACAGATTATTTAATTATAATTTTTTAATTTTTAAATTCAAAGATTTTATAGATAGATTCTATAGACCCATTGATAATTGAATTCTATAATTTTTTAAATCAGTACCTAACCATATTCAATTTAAACAGATTCTCTTATATAATTTCTGTTATATATTGATTTTGAATTATTCTGTTTTTCAAAATTATATATTATTTTCCATCAATAAATTATAATAATAAAAAATATATATAATTTATTTACCCTTTAGTCATCAGTAATCATATTTAATAAATTTCCATTTCCTCATAAAAAATGTTTGAACTTTTTTAGTAATGGAAAAACATAAAAAGTTCACGATACAATATTCAAGGGTTCAAAATATATTTCTTAAATATTGTTGTAAATAAGTTTTATTTAATAAAACAAATGAGAAGTTTAGAAGGGTGTTCTTCTTAACTCTGGAAAAGTTGTTTATACTTAGTCCCTTTTTCTCACATAGATAGATAACAATATATGTACATACATACTTATGATATTCAATGTATATAATGTTAAGTGAATTATATATATATATATATATAGAAAATACATATTGTTAAAAAATGTTCTTTTATACATATTATTAATGATTTACGGTCTGGTTCCTTAACACCAGTAAAATTAATAAACTGAATTCTTTTCATTACGAATTATATATATAAATGCATAGTTATACATATTCATATACAATTTATAAATGGCTCCAAAGAAAAGCAGTTTAACCAAAAAAAAAATATTAAATTAATTAAGTGAAATGAATTGAGTTTGATTTTTAAATTTTTTTAGACAACTTTTTTCTGAGTGTGGTCAAAGCTTAATATGTAATGCTCAGTTGAAGTTTTTCAAATATCATAGAATTGTCAAAATTAAAAGGTTAATTTAATTGAAATAATGACAACAAAGCATAAAAGCTTTAAGCTTTAAGCTTGTATATAACATTCAATTCTTAAAAGTATACGTTCAATTGTGTGCTGCAATTTCAATTACTTTAACACATTTAAAAAATTACATGTTACAAAGTTATTTGAGTAAAGTACTTAGATAATTAATTACTTCAAATACAGTGTGTCAAAGTATATGTGCAAGTACATGAGTTTTGCTGTTAGAATAGCAGGGTATGTATTTCAACAAATTTAAAATCCTACAATCTTTAGAAAATAATTTTCACAACTTTGTAAATTTTATTAAAAATACTATTAATTTTATTAATAAATAGTTAATATAATAATTATAATAGTTATAGAGTTGTAAATTTGGTAAAATAGACCTACTAACACCTACTCTACTGAGTTATAAAAAATTTGTATAGAAAAACAACAACTTTAATTTAAGTTTTTTGTTATAGTAATTAAAGAAATAGTTTTATTTAAATACAATTACAGTTACTTCTTTTCGATTACAAAAAGCTCTTCTTCTAAAGTGAAAATAAAATTAATTAAACTTAAGCAGTTCTTCTATGGGACCACCGAAATATAAGTTATAATAAACATTTATTTAACTTTTTTAAACCTATCTTATATAGATGTGTATATGCATGTTATGAATATAATATAATAACAATATTCTTTATTTAATATTTTTCTAAAAGGTATTTTCTATATAGGTTTAATGACTATTTAAGGACATCAAAAATATATTTGTACATATATATATACATTTATATTATACATACAAAATTTTATGTATATTCTTATACAATTCAAGGATTTTGTATCTTATATAAGGTAAGAAAACATGAAATTAAAAAATAAAATATAAAATATAATTTCAAGAAATCTGTCAAAAGTTACTGGTTTTATTAAATTAAAGTATCATTCACACATTTTTATTAAAAAGATATTATAAGAAAAACAAAAAATAAAAAACAAAAATAATATTTTAAGATAAAATTTGTCTTAGTTATAATAAAACATGATGTAAAAAAAAATTAATTTAATTCCTCCCTTAAAATGTTATTGCCCTTATAAACTACTGTCAAATTCATGTAATATGGAATGTTCATTTTTATTTTTTTTTATGTCAAATTTAATTAAAAATTGTTTTAAAATAAAAAAATGAAAACAGATAATGAAAAAGATAGATCTATAGATATAAAATATAAAATTGAAGATAATTATGACAAGTAGTCTAAGAAGTATTTATATATTATAATAAAATAAAAATTTAATATTTAATTAAGATAAAATGTTTTTTTTTTAAACTTAAATATTTTAGGTACCTGAATTTTATTAAAATATTTAATCCATAATTCTAAAGTATTTCATTAAAAAGATACTTTTTTTTAATATTTTTACAGATTAATTTTTATAACTAGTTTTATTTTATGAATCATTGTTGTATTAAGAAGCAAGTGTATGGGTGATATATATATATATAAATATCTGTAATATACAGGAATTTTTGAATTCTAGTTCAAAAAAAGCTATAAGAAGAGAATGCCAGTCAAATGTTTAGATAAATTAGCTTTTATGTATAACAATATTAGGAATCTGGTATTTTAAGTAGGTATGTATAATATCTAATATCGCACTATAATTATTAAGCCTTAATAAATCTATGTTCATGTGGCAGCTAGATATTCTGCTTATTATTAAGAAAAAGTACATAGAAGTCCTGTTATAGGGGTCTATTGTACAGGGTGGCGCAAAACGACCTATATGGTTTGAATGTTTAATAAATTTTTAAATTTGTTTATATTTTTTATTTTTATTTCAGAATTTTGTGAAGAAAACGTAGGGAATTGGAAATGGAACAGTACACAACAGAACAGCGATCAAAAAATTACGAAAAGTTATCGAAAATGTACTGAAAGACCAAGAATGTGCGAAACTGAAAATGGTCACCACTTGCGGGACATAATTTTTCTACTTAAGCTAAAAATATTCTCCATTAATATACTGTAGAACAAAAAAATAATAATAATAATTAGCCATTAAATAAAAAAGTTATTAAACATTCAAACCATATCGGTCGTTTTGCGCAACCCTGTATTATAAAATATATATAGTTTTTAATCTAATCTTAAACTATAAAAAATAATAACAAAATCTTAAAAGTCTTGGAGTAAAACACTAAATTTTAAGTTCAGTAATAAAAAGCAAGAGAAGAAGTAGAAGAAAACTCTTTTTAACGTTTAAAACATCTGTGAAAATTATTTGCTATTTAAATAGTACATCCTATATGTGCGGGATCGATTCCCTTCTCTGTGACATTCAAGCTTCTAAATATAGTACTTAATGTTTCAAATTAATAAAACTGTAATATTCAAAAAGAATTAAAATTTTTGCACAATTTAGAAACCCCCTTTGGAAGAGTTGCTTAATAAGATACTTTGAAATCTTTATATCTGTCAAATTTAAAAATTGTTTTAAGCGGCAAGTCCTTGTGTAGATTTCAGTGTCTTGATTTAAATGTCGCTACTTTAAAAAAACAAAAATTGTTTTGTAAGATTTTTAAAGTGAATTAACTGTCAAAAGATTTTTACAATAAACGGGTTGCAATCAATTTCTTAGTATTTCAGATAGAATATATTTTATTATTAAAAAATTAACCCTAGACAATACTAATACTCGATTGAATAATATACTCGATTGAAGTTAACACTTTTAAAAGTAAAACTCATATATTAAATTCCACAAAAGGAATTAGAGACCAAATTTAAGTTTCCATAAAATAAATTTGGAAATCAGCTAAAAAGACCTTTTGACATCACAATTAAAAAAAAAAATTTCAGTATTTCAGAACTAAATTAACTACAAATTTATTTGTACAGATACCTATTATCGTATAATATCTAGGTAGATAATAAGCTTTACAATAAATTACTTAGAAATTACTGCCTATATAATATTAAAAAAGCCTAAAGCCTAAAAACTAAAACAAAAACAAACCAAAAAAACACACCATAAATTATATAATTCCTTTCTTTGTTCTTAACTATAATATGTACTTAATAATAAATTACACAGAAATGTTAATTCCCATTCGTACAAATTTTCCATGACATATTTCTATTTAAAAAAAAAAACAAAAAATCCAAACATGGAGTCCTTCAAAGTTTAGTTACCTTTTTCATTTTATTAAAAGTTTGAATTAAAAAAAAAAAATTGTCTGCATTTTTTTTTTATTTTACTTAAAAAAAACTAGAAAAAAAAAAATTCCACAACATTTTCTACTTTTGTAATTCTGTTTTTCCTTTATTTTGTAGGTTTTGCACCTGTAATCTGTAATAATATGATAACGGTAAATAAACCGAGATTATGTTATTTAATATAAAGTATCTAGGTATAGTATAGAAACTCTAAATAGTATGATTATTGAATTGGAAATATTGTTGATGTGTGTTATACTTTTTAAAGGAATTCAATTGAAAAATTGCAAAAAAAAAAAAAAACAAAAAAAAAAACTAGAGATAAGGTAAAAAAAAAATTATGTGCGTGTAAAAATTTGATTCAGGTTAGTCAGGTATTATTTCCTCTATATAGTAGTAAAGAATATCTAAAAAATGTTGAATAATCAAATTTACGAAGTCATTATTGTGCATAATATATAGTACCTATATTTTATAACATTAAGTTGAAAAGGCTTTTGATAACAAACACTGTACAGTAATTTTATATGGATTTTAGTTGAAATAGATTTTGATTTTTGAGAAGGATTTTCTATTTAACTGTTATGAATTGAATGAATTGATTTAATAAATATAGTCTGAAAAGTTTTCAAAAACACAAGTATATAATAGTGTATATTAGTACTAATAGGTTTATAAGTGTATGGTACGTAATTATATTAGTTGAAAATTATGTGTTTGTTATAACCTATAAATAAAACTCAATAAAATCAAAGCTAATTGTAGGTGATGAGTTATTTTAATTTACAGCGCCTGAAAATATGCAATTTTTTTATTTTGTAAAATAACTAAGAGAATTTAAATTTTAGAGCCAAAAGGCTGTCAAATAACTTATGGAATGATCCTCTATATATAATTTATTATATAGAACTGGATGAAAATAAAATAAATGAATAATTGCAGCAAATACCGTTAGGTTTTTAATATAATATTTTAGCTAATATAAAATTGTAAGTGAATTTATTAAAATAAATTGCTTAAACTTCATAAACATAATATAAGGTGTTTTTAATTTTTTTGTTATATTAATTTTTGATAACTATTTATTAATAAGTTTTTTTTATTTAAAGCACTTTTGGGTCTTAAATTATTAGAGTATACTTTTTGATTATTTTTCAAATAAAAACCACATGGGAGTTAATGATTGCTATATAAAATGATTCTTAGTTTAATGGTTTGGATAAAGTGAGGAATTCAATTTAATTTTCACTACTTACTGATCTGTACATTGCTAAAAATATTAATTAAAAGTAATTATCAAATAATTTTTACTTTTATGTTTAATTATTTGATGATAATTGAATGTTTTAAATTTCAAAATTTTTAGTTAACAAAATAAAAAAACCATTGTATTAAAATAAAATTAATGAATTTGAAATAATATTATGATATAAAGTTAATTTTTAAAATAATAAATAAGTTTAAATAAGTTTAAGTACAGTTTTAATATAATTTCGTTGGTCGCGTTTAATTACAAAATATTAAGGTAAGAAACTGGTAATAAACTTTTATTTTAATGTAAACTTCTTAAAATTTAAATTAAATAATAAAATTAACGTATGTATATATCAGATTAGAAATTAAAATTAATGTAGAAATATTAAGACATATTAGGTATATGTTTAATTACACTAATCAAAGTAGACACTAAAAGTTTATATTTTCTAAATTTAATTTCAAAGGAATGTAAATATTTTATTAGAGATCCTGCTGTTTTAAAATATCTGTACCGATATTATTTTTTTTTAAAACTTATTTTTTCAAAATCTTATTTTACAAAATCTTATTTCCCAAAATCTTAATTCCTAAAATCTTATTTAATCAAAACCTTTTTTTAAAATTCTGGAAATGGTGTATTCCTCCATTTAATGGAAATTCAAAAAAAAATCTTCTGAAAAAATTAGATTTTGATTAAGAAAAATCAGATTTACTAAAAACACATAAAATTCCAAGCCAATTTCGCAAAACAAGATTAAAAATAAAAAGATTTCGGCTCCTTATGAAAGATCTCGTATATTCAGAGTTCATCTTTAATTTTAACTTTACCCAAGATTTAACAATTTTTTAAATGAACCTTAACTAAAGGCTTTAAATAAAAGTTTAATAACCCCTTACTATAACAATTTTGATTTGAGAATGCTAAAAAAATTTCTAATTACAACTATTAGAAGGTGACTTCTGCTATGATAACACTTAGTTATATAACGAATAAATTACGAATAAAAAAACTCTTAAATTGATTTGAAGCAGTTAAGCAGCTAGATAGCAGCTATTAAACCCAGTTATTTAAGCTTGATGACCCGATAAGTTATGAAAAAGAATGAAACTCTTTAAGGGATGAAGGATTCTCAGTTAATGATTACCACTGAAATCCTGCCTAAAAACCAGTAAAGCACTGAAGGAAATCACGGAACTCAATTTAACAATTGTATTTAGAGGTAATCAGTTGGAAAAGGTATTGGTTGAATAAATTTTCTAATCTGAAAACTTATTGGATACTTATTTTAGTGAAAATGACCCGGTTACTGTATTATTTTTAGTTAGACTTATGTTAATTAGTATTTAACTAATAATCATGTGTTATGAATATGTACTGATTGTGAGCTTAAGACAATTTTAAAAATATTTGCAGTACAGAATAGCTATGCATATTTTTAAATTTTTTTTACAATTAGGTCTTCATTATGCAAATCAGATAGAATAAACGTATAGTTTTAAATCACAATACACCAAGGCCTTTAACTACTTTCCAATCTCAATGAACAATTTACTAATATTTGTAAACTATAATAAAATTTAAAATCGAAATAAAAGTCTATAAAAATTTTTTACCTATATTTACAATTTTTTATTACAGAATACAAAAAATTTTCATGATATCACGGAAAATATTTGAATTTTATTTGTTTTTATTCTGAACATTAAAAAGTGTATAATAATTTTTATTTTCACTTTATTATTATGAAAAACCAAAAAAAAAAAAAAAAACAAACATAAAGAAAATGAAGAAAATTCTTTTTAGTATAATAAACTTTTCCAAAAAAAAAAAAAACAATGAAAATAATGAAGAAAGATTATTATTGTTATTATGGCACTTTGATTGAATACTCCAAAATTTTCCATACAATATACAAAAATCAAATTACAAAAATATAAGCGCTGACGGACCATTCTACATTGAATTTAATTATAAATTTTTGGAGGCCATTTAAAATACTTCTTATACAAAAAATACAATTTTCTGAAATGTTAAAATCCTTTAAATTCAAGGCGCCCTCTTCTTATTTTATACATTCATATATTTGATTCTATACTTATTTCTAAAATATTTTTTGGAGTAGGACCACCTAAATTTTGTAATTTATTTGAAAATTATTTTTCATTTTCATTGTTTTTCATACCCCCGTTTTTTTATTACATGGTAGGAATTCCGCGTTTTTCTCTACTTCTCTAACTCACTTTTAAGTCAATTACAATTTCGTGCCACATAAATTTTAATGAAAATATTTTTCATCAAAAAATACCAAAATATATAAATTTGTTTTTAATATTAACTGTAATAGGTATGTATACAGGCAGTATAGGTGTATAATAGTGGTGTATTATATAATTATATAAGGTATACATTTTGTAAAATGTACACAGGTAGGTGAGAAAGTAAATAGATAGGTGAAGAATGAAATTAGGTCTACAATGGAATTATAAATTTGGAATGGTACCCATCAATCTGACTAGGGATGCGGTTTTATTGGAGCAGCAATAAGTGATAAGAGCGTCGATAAGAGCATATCGTTGATTAAATCAACGTTCCAAAATAAAAATCTCTATTAAAATCATTTAAATAATTTTCCAACGCTATGCTCTTATCGATGCTCCTATCAGTTATCGCAGCTCCAATATAAATGGACTCTGAGAGTCTGTTAACTATTAAAAATTTAATTCCAGAATTTTTCCTTGGCTTTCATTTTTTACCAAATTTGATTGATTACTGGGTTCGGTTTTCGAAATCATATGATATATGAACGGGTTTCTGATAATTATAATGCAGTTCGAGTTGTAAAAATTTTTATACAAATCTCTTCCAACCCTTAGTTAAAAGAAACTTTCTTAATAAAATAAAAAATTTCAATATTTCTAAATATTGATGGGTTCTTGAACTATATAGTCAACTGTAGAATAAACCCATAGTGAAAGCTCTGACCAATTATAGTTTAAAAGTTGCAGAAACATATTTGTTTGACTTGCACTGAATACCAGAAACTTCCCTTGAAAATTTGTAAGAATTCTTTCTTAACCAAGAATTGCAAAATCAAGAGATTTAAAATAGAATCTCTATGAAAAATCTACAAATTCAAAAGTATTCAACATTTGAAAGACTAGAATCGGGATTTTACCTTAAAGAAATAATTTATAAATACGGAAGTAATCCTTCGGAAGTAAGAAGTAATAAGATTTCACTATACAAGATACGGATACCATTTTTACCTTAATTAAGGACTTTTTTATTTTAAATGAAGATTTTGCATTTTAACTGAAGATACTTTTATTTTAATGAAGAATATTTACTTTAAGTGAAGGCAATTTCTTTTTCAATGAAGATTTTTATATTTTAGTAAATTCCTTTTTGTAAACACACACTCATCATATTATATACTAACTAACTTACTGAAATAAAGAATCTTCATTAAAAAAACATGTCTTCACTTAAAGTAAAAATGTCCTTATTTAAAGTAAAAATTGTATATTTCAAAGATCTTTAAGTAAAGCAAAAATTCGAAAAATTTTTATTCTTACTTTCATTATTTTATTGCCCCTGTGTCGATTATAATTTTTGAGTATATATGGACAAGTCCCAGGAAATAGTTCTTAATAGTTTCTTTATTATATTTTTACATACAATTATAACTTTTATATACCCAAAAATTTATTTAGAAAGTGTAAGTTCCAAAAAAAAAAAACAATAAACCTTGGAGAACAAAACAAAGTTTTTCAAAAACTGGGTCAAAGTAAATATTAAATTCCAAAATAAAAAAAAAATAATGAAACATAATGAAAAGCTGTGAAAATCCTAACGAAATTATTATTACACTTATATAATATCGTAAGAAAGAGATGGGTATATACAAAATTCTGTGAAAAGTGGAGAGCACATGTATACAGAAAAAAAACCATTAAAAATATAAACAATCACATAAAAACTAAAGAAAATAACAGTCAATAATTGTTTTTGGTACATAAATTAGGACATTATCATTACACGTTAAGTATTATGTTATGTGGATTATGTTAATTACAGTTTTTTTTATATTGCGTTTAGGTGGTTTTATTATTTTTTTTTTTTTTGGAATAATGTAAAAATATCTATAGATTATAATTTCCATTTTTGGTTTTTCCTAATTTTATTGCTTTAAATTCAAATGAACGTATTGAAATGGAAAAACATTCAATTAAAACGTTTAAAGAGCTTTAATATTATTACAGGGACGTGACAGAAATCATAAGAGTATAGACATTATTTTATTATGAAAGGAATTTTTTAATGTAAACCTTATTCTAATCTGTTGAGGCTGCTTTTAAAACCATATTTAAAAAAATAAACGATTTTTAAAATTCAACAGATAAAACTGTACCATTTTTCTATTATTGTTCTTTGAATTTCTTTTCTTTATAAAGAAGGATTGTATTAGAAGTACATATATACATAAATATTTTTAAAATTGATGAGATAAAGTCGATTCAAGTTTATAACCAAAACCAGTGGAATTAGAGTCAAATTAACTATTTTATCTTATTTTCATTAACAATGTCCCAAAATAAAATCGAATTGAAAGTAAAACCAAACGCGAAAATATGTGACTGTTTTAATATAAAAGTAAATTGCTGAATTAAGGTTAACAGAAAGAAGAACTAATTCCCCTTCCAGCAATTTACCTTTATATTAAAACACTTTTAAATTGAAGCATTTTTTTGTAAGTTTTTTTATGATTTAAATTGGGCTGAAGAAACAGTTTAGATTTTAAGAGGAACAAACTCATATCTTCATACACCAGAAATCACTTCACTAACCTCTAAACCAAACAGCTCTTATAAATTTATGGTTAAATTTTAATTTAAAAATTGATAGTGTGACAGACTGAAAAATAAAACTATAGACACAGGAAAGTTAATATAAAAGTATGTAAAAGCGCTACTAATTTTGAATACAATTGTTATATCCCCTAATTACAAATTCGTATAAATTTTTGGAAAATGGAAATAACCCGGTTTTTTATTCAACTCTTAAAAGCAAGATTTTTGCAACAATTTTCCAGGATACTGATAACTAATTGTATACTTGATTTGGAACTATGGATTTTATTGTTAATTTAGGGTTAACCCCTTTTCTGGATAATTTTTGAAAAATTTTTTTAAGAAATAAAAACGTCTTTATTTTCATTGCTTTTGGCTCTAAAGTCAAATGAACTTTATTTGGATTAAGTTATTTTATCTCCCTTATTTTATTTCGTCGAGCCCCCCACTCCATCGTTTTCATTTAACTTGGAATTGCTAATGACAGAAAGCGAATAAATAATAATGGGATTTTGATTTAATAATTTGTAGCAAAACTATTAAATTTGAGGAATAGTCAAAATTTATTAAGAATATAATTTAAAATATTCGTGGTATTATGCCTTAGTGATTAAGAAAATAAGAATGAGACGGTTAACATTCACAATAGTATTAATCTCATTATATTCACAATAGAAATTTGAAGCAAAACTAAAGCTGTCAGCTAGCTATCAGCAAAATTATTCTATTCTTTAATAAGAAGTGCATATTATGTTATATAACTTTTTAACCTAAGGCTATTATATGTATTAAATATCATTTGTTGAAGATATTGAAAAATTTTAACCATTTTTTGTATTACCATCTATCACGCAGTACAATAAGTATTTAAACCATTTTATATAGTTTATTTTAAATAACTGTCCTGGTTTTGGGTATCTCATATTTTAGTTCGATCTAATTAAATCAGAATGCATACTTCAATTGTCACTATGTTTCAAAGACAAGTCTACAATCCAGGCCATTACAATAAATTCAGTTAATATTTTTAAACGCATTATTTATTAGAATATTTGAAACTTAGATTGCGTTGCCTGTGTTGGTCCAGCACCTGTGCTGCGCAAATCATTTATCACTATTCATATAATTATTATTATCACTAAGTAAGTGTTTTTACTGATTAAAATTCATTAGGTTGATTAGTGAAAAAAATAATTATTTGATTATTTCATTTGTAATAAGTGATAAGTGCAATTTTAAGCACCAGGTTCTGGAGCCTCTATTATAAAACAATCACATACTGGAAAAGAAGCTTCTCATATTTGAAAAAAGGTGCAGACAAGAAGCTTCAAAATAATCAAAGAGTTAAATTAACTTGAATTCATACAAGAAGGTTGCGCCGTTTGAAGGATCCATTTAGTGCTAAGTTCTCTATGGTTAAACAATTTAGATATTAATAGTACACACTTGTATAGTTTTTTAAAACAATGAAGTCAGCAATTTAATATGTCACTGTCATTGAAATTTATTAAAAAAACTTTATTAATAAATATTTTTCTTAAAATACTTAAATTTATTTATTTTTTTAAATTAAATTATTGTAAATTTAATTTTCGCTATAAAAAACATAAAAAATTTTTTTTTATTAAAAAATTATGTTTTTAGTTCTTCTGTTTTAATAATGTCAGGTCAATTTTGTTTTGCAATTATTCTGAAGTTTTTATTTTTTTTAACTTTAGGTTCACCTAGACAATATTTTCCATTTTTATTAAAAAAAAAAATTTATTTCTCAAATGGTTTATTTATTTTGCATTCCAAAATAAATTTTTATTTTTTTTATTTTAATTTTTTGTTTTTTTTTTACTTTTCCTTTTTTACTTGTATAACTTTTTTAATTTCATTTTCATTAAAAAACATAAATTAGTTCTTCACATTTTCTCTTTATTTTCCATTTTTCCTGAAAATGTTTTTCATATTTTCTTTTTACTGTAATTTTCTCAGCACATTTTTGGAAAAATAATATCGTAAACTAATTTAATTGATTGGGAACTGTTTTTTTGACTGTTGTAATTTACGAAAAAAAAAATTTATTTGATTTTGATTCCGAAGTTCCGAGGTAGAATTCAATAGTTGGTTGGGATTTCTCTAGTTTTTAACGTCTGTTTCATTGAGTCGCTTCAGACTTAGATAGGTACTAAAATTAAATCAAGTATCTGAACATTTAGGTAATTTAGTTTTTAACTGGGTTATACTTAAAGAGCATAGGCGCTGTCGGATGTTCTAGTAGAAGCAAATTTGGAACCTCAAAAAAAAAATATCTGAAGCAATTAGTGAAGGAAGGGCCCTATATTTCACTAATAACTTATTACTAATCAAATTATACAAATTATAAATTTTTGTTCTACTAAAACCATATTTAACAACCAACCAATTAAGCTGGATTAGTAAAAGACGGTCACTTTAGTTAATTAGCGATAAGCGATTGGTGCAATAGGACCCTAGCTTAGAAAATTTTGACAAAGCAGAGCCAAATAGCAGACCATGGTTTTATAATATAATAATATAAAATATGATTTAATGGAGAGCTTCAAAGTACTGAGTACTGAACAGGATATTGAATTGAATGGTAAGTAACTTCTCTGGCATTTTTGGGTAAGTTTAATTGCATAATATGTTCTGACAACTATGGTACATTTGGATTAGTGCAAAGAAGGTAGATGAATCTAAATCTAAAGCTTCTCAAGATTGAAGATTATTTATTCTTACTAGTAAGATTTGTCATACAAATTTTTAATTGATTCAAAGTCTCCTATTTCTTTTCAGTAATCCTAAGATTTAATTCAATCTTGATTTTCGGATTCCCTTAAATGGCAAAAATAAATAAATAAAAATTAATTTATTATTTATTTGAAAAAATCCGTTTCATTAATAATTTTTTCTAATTAAACTTGTTTCTTAATTGAACCTAGGTATCCGTTTTTTTTTTTGTAATTTGACCTTTTCAATATTTTTTTATTAGTTGAACTTATCATTTTACAAAAAACTTATCAAATTAGAATTTGATTTTAAATTTTATTTTTTATTATTAGTCTGCTAATTTTGTTATTTAGTAGTTCGATTTTCGAAAACTTTTAATTACTAAAAAGTACTTACAATTTATTAATTAAGAGTTGAAATGTTTTTCAAAAAATTTTTATATTTTAAAGATATAATTCCTATTATCCGAAATGCTTATCTTAGTATTGCTGTTATATGAG
The DNA here is from genome assembly GCA_963082915.1 of Dolichopus griseipennis. NCBI lineage: Eukaryota > Metazoa > Arthropoda > Insecta > Diptera > Dolichopodidae > Dolichopus > Dolichopus griseipennis. The sequence continues at coordinate 11,305,326 of OY720442.1, forward strand.
ATATGGATAATTTTTAATATTTAGATTTACGATATAAAATACGATAACAGTGCAGTAAAGGTCATACCTATCAAACTCTTTAAAATACTTATTAATTCGAAAATCAATAAAAATTTAAAACTTTGTCAATTAAAATTTTTAATCATAAATGTGAATTACTTAATTTTTTTTTAAAATATAAACTATTAAGCCAATTAAAGTTTTAAATTAAAAAAAGAATTAAAAACAAAATGGAAACAAACAAATAAATTTTTAATAAGTTAAAAACTTATCAATATAAAAGTATTGAAAAACCTTTGTAATTACTTTTTAACATTGCCTTTGAAAAAAACTATTTTTAAATTTGTAATTACATTCAAATGTTATTTTAACGTCGTCATTATTGTGTTTCGATTGATTATTGGTTTTTTTTAATATGACCTTGTTAATTTTCAAGGTAAAATTACTATTATATTACATATTAATCGATTACTTTGATTATCTTATTATACTTTAATTGTTGAAGTAATATTTTTCTAATGAACTTTTATTTCAATACTAAAATTACGTTTTTTTGTTAGAAAGTTAAATTAAAGTTAAATTTTGAATGAAATTTGTTTAAATTTTCGAAAATAGTTTTCAGATAATTAAAATTCATTTAGAATTTAAGTTTTGAGTATGGTTTAAAAAAGAATTTAATAAAGTTAGTTTTAATTCATAGTTATAATAACTTATCATTTAACTAATTATTAGCTTAATTATTAATACATTCAGATCAATAATAATCATTGCTAATTATTCAGAAGTCAAAAAATTAAATTGTAATTAAAATTTCTTGAGTTAAACGAATTATTATTTTTCGGGATTAAAATTGAATTTCGAATTATCTACTATATTTTGATTCATATCAAATTCATAGCCTCTTTTAACTTATCATTTATACAAATGTTGGACTGTCGAGGGTATGTACATATTGCATCATCGGGAATATGATGTAGATTAGTTAAAATATATTTCAAACCTATGGCTTTATTTTGAAAAAGTATTAATCAATTCACACAAAATTACTACGTGATACAGTAATTAGTACCTACTAAGAGTACTATAATTAGTCTTATTACATTAGGAATAATTATGGTCAATACAAATCCATTAATTGATCACATTGTCCTAATAATTACTAAATAATTAAAGTTATAAGAGGTATACTTAACTTTTAATTTATAAATTTGTCTAAAAAAAATTTCTGAATCTGTGAGTTATAAATGTGAATTAAAATCTTTTATTTAAATTTGATTGATATTTGTTAATGTATTAGTTTTAAATATTGATTTAGAAACATTAATTGATTTTACCAATCGATTAAATTAATTTGATCCTAAAAGCGAATTGCAGCTGAATCTGGTAATCAGAACCATTTGGAAAACCAGAAAAGTTTTTGAGTCTAAGAGTGATTCGGGTTGACTCCTACTTGAATTAGACATCCGCGGTTAATTAACCGCTGATATCTAATTCAAATAGGAGTCTATTATCTTTAATTAAAGTAATTAAATGCCTGTTACAAAACTAAATTCAATTTCGAAAATGATTTTGATGACCTCATTATAGTCAACAAAATATTAACGTATTAAAAAATCGATGGCTCTTTTCCCGGAAAAGCAATGACAAACTTCAGATAAAAATTAAATAAATGCACAACATAAAAATATTTTATCATAATATTGACTTAATTCTTTTAAAGAATTCTTTTTTTTACCATTTCAAGTCATACAAATTCATTTCTTTCTTTATTATGAACTGATTCATTTTATATTTTTTTTTTTACTTATGACTTCTAGCAACAGTTACACAACATACAACTCTTGTACAAAAAAACAAAAATATACATATATTAAAAAAAATAAAACTTTTTTGTTTTTTCTTTTAATTGGTTTTTCATGTTTTACTTTTTTAATATTATTATTTTAATATTAAAATTAACTTACTTTTTTTTTTTATTCCACTTTTTCTCATTTTAATTTTTTACTTTTTACTTTATGACAAACTTTTGATAGCAGCGCTACAGTCGGAATATTAAATAATTACATAAAAGTCAAATCTGTCACGACATCAACAAAAAAACAAACAAAAAAAAAAAACAAAAGTAAAAAATAATTTAAGTTAAAAAAAAAACAACACAACACCACTAAAATTATACAAAAGGAAAGGAAAATATTATGGGAAAACCAAAAACAAAAACACAAAGATGAAAAGAAAATTTGAAGGATAAGACGAATAATTATTATAAAGGAAAAAGTAAAGAAACTTAGAAAATGAAACAACTTTTTCTGAAAAACATGCAAATGAATTAATTAATTTTTTTAACATATTTTTTGTTTGTACCTAAAAACTATAAAAAAAAAATAAAAATATAAAATAATATACGTATGTATACAAAAACTGTAAATGTGAAAATAGAGAACAATTACCTGAAACAAAAATAAAGTTAATTATTTAAGAGTGAATCGAATTGCAGTTATAATCAGTTATGGTTTTGAAATTACCAAATTCGAAAAATTGGTTTTTCTGCACTTAATGGGAAAATTGCCATTAATCAGCAAATTTATATTTTATATATTCAAAGTACTTTAAGATCCTTTTAAGTTTTCCAAACATTTAGCTGAGTATTACTAAATTTTTTTAACAAAAGATCTGTAGTTAGTATCTGCTGTTTATAGGTACTGTGTTTCCATCTATAAGAGGAATATATACAGTCCAGATTTAAATATGTAATTTATTAATATCCGATTATATAAAAATTTTAATAAATAAAATAATTTAATTAACTAATAACTAACTGAAAAACTTTGAAACGCCTGAGGGTATGCAATTTATTTAATGGAATTAATTTTTAAAGAAAATGCTCAATATTGAGTAACCATGAGTTTCATTAATATTAATTTCATTGTTGTAATATTCCTAAATTAAATATATGTAATATTAAATATAATGAATTTATTTAAGCCAGATTTAATAGAAGATTCGCAAAAAAGAAATATAGTGAATTATTTATTTTCATATATAACTTTATCAACTAATATTTAAAGAATTTTTAAATTCTAAAAAAACTTTAATAAAACTTTAATTTATTAGCAGAACCATAAGCGATTCCTAAAATACTTGCCATAGTGAACATTTAACAACTGTAGTTTTATTAGTTTTATTTGGAAAATTTAATATTACTTTGCACAAGATAATTTTATGGAAACAGAATGTTTAAAATATTGACTTATATAAAATATATCTTTAATATATTTTTAATGGAGTTTTTTAATTTATTAACCTTCTTAAGTGGGATTAATATAATAGAAGATGTGTGCTAGATATATCTTTGTAAGAGGGCTAAAGCTGAGGCTGCATATTATACTCAAAACACTTAAATGCATCCAGCTACTATAAAATGCATAATTTGAGGAAAAAAAAAACCACGAACAAGAACTAAAAAAGATACTATAGCTTAATAACATTATGAGATAGGATATTCTAAAATATTACTAATGTTTTTTTTAGATTGACTTTTACACTAGAAAAGAGGTTGAATCGACGAATTGCTATACGATTTACATAATAAAATAAAAACCCTAAAAATAATCCAAAGTTATTTAATATAAATCTAAAATAATTTATTTGAAAGTTTTAGCATTAATAGAAAATGGAAACAATAATTTTTCCAATGATGAAAAGATAAAATAAATAAAATTAATTTTTCGCAATTTTTTAAAGGAAAATAATAAAAAAAAAAAAATACACAAAATAAATTTAGAAAAATAATATTGTATAAACTTTGATAAAAAAAATATTGAAATATAATTTTCAACGTAATTATTAGAAATTTATTTTTGGTTTTTTTTTGTGTAACTAAAATAAAAGCAAGAATAAAAAAAATTATTATAAAATAAATTAATATATATTAATATATATGTATAAATAGATGAAAATTAATGGAAAATTTCTTAACTTCTCAAAATAGCAAAAAATGTATGAAAATTTTAATTAGTAAAAATTATTTTACATTTACATATTATTATATACAATTAGAATAATATTTTAAGTTTATCGTGTACAATTATAAGTTATATTTTATGCAGAAAGTTTATTTAATATTTAAATTTTTTTTCAAATATAAAGTTTTTTAGGTGTTACTTCCACATTTCGTCAAATAGGAATGGCTCCAATTAAAAGTACTTAAACTAGAAAGGTACGAATCACTGTAAGCAGTAGTTATAGAGATGTTCTTAAAAATTTCAAAGGAGCTGTAAGAAGGTTTGAATACAACACGTGTTTAGAACGTCAAATCAATGTTATAATTAAAACACCAAAGTAATTAATTTCGAATATTTAATAGGTATATATTTAAAGTCACACTTATCAGAATTTGTTCATTCAAATAAAAGTGACGCAACTATTTAGTAATAATAATTATAATTAATAGTACTTCAGACTAACGATTGACTAATATACTTTTTTTCTTAGTGGAAATTCCAATAAGCTTGTTCATAGCACAGATTTGCTTTCTGGAAAAAGATCAAATCTAAAGCAGATAGAAAAGATAAAATCCAAAAGAAAGAAGAATAAATTAGTGAAATTGCATACTTATAGGGGAGTAAAATAAAATTAGAAATAATGATAAATTTAGAGCCCTTCCTCTACACTAATAAAATATTATATAAATTTAATTGGATTGCCAAGATCTTGTTAATTTTGGAAATCCTTTATGCCTCGCACTTTGTTATAGTTATACTAAAGAGTATGCAGTACTATTACTCTACTTAAAAACATCGAATTTTCAACTTTAAGAATAAAAATTGCAATTTTAATATTAAAAGTGATTACCTTTTTTAAAGTAATTATAGTTTTTTAAAGTAATTTTCTAATCTCAGAGATTTCACAAAACTTGCTTAATATATAAGGAATAATATAACAAGTTCGAATTGAAATAAATAATAATTACCTCAAACTTTAACTTACTATATCTATCTGATCTATCTAATATAAAATAATGAATTATGATAAAATTTTAATTAATTAAAAATATTAAAAAAAAACAGTATTTAAATTAAATTTTTTATAATATTTTCATACTATATCATTGAAACAAAAGCAAAAAATCCATAAAATTATTTTAATTATTTAATTAATTAAATTATCAAAAGAATATTTTTAAAAAGTTTTATTTTAACTCTTTTTTTACCTCAAATTATCATTTATATCTAGGTTCAATTACCATTTTATTTTAATTAAATTTTTGTTGTTTTTTTTTTATTTTAAATGATTACTTTTAATTTTTAAGTGCATGTGTGTTTTTAAATATGCTTTAAAAACTTTTCCCATTAATATTACACACACACATATATATACACAAATACAATCATATAGATATTAAAAGTAAGAAATCAAAGTAAAAGTTCTATTTTATATTTTTGTACATTCTACCCACATAATTCTTTTAAACTCAATTATCATTTAACTCTTGAAAATTCTTCATGTCTTTTTTTTTTTGTTTCTTTGTGTTTTGGTTTTTTTCTTCATTTTCTTTTTTTGTTGTTTTTCATTTTATTTTTTTTATATTTTTGAATTTGTAAAATCGGTTTTTTTCTACTGCGCTATTTTATACAGAGAAAGAACTTTAGTTTTTTTTTTGTAGTTTGTACGTCAAATAAATTAAATTAAAACCAAACCTTTTTCCTAATGTTCTTCCTTTTTCGATTTTTGTTTATTGTTGTTGTTGAAAAAAAAAAAAAAATTGAAAAACAAAAAGTTTAGAAAATGGAAAATTCCATTAGTATAAAATATCAGAGTCTTTTTTGCATGATTTCCGCTTTGGCAAGGAAACTGACTACAAACAAAGCTTAAACATTTGAAAAACTAAAAACCAAATGCAAAAGAAACATAAAACGGTAAAAATGTAGTTTTTCTTCTTTTTCTTTTTTTCTCTTTGCACAATTTACTGTAAGGTCATCTTTCAATCAAATTCTGTTATATAGGTATGAACAAAGGTATTATTGTAAGTTTGTTTTTATTTTTAACTGAATTTTTCTATTAAATAAGATGTAAAATTCTAAATTAAGTATTTGAAGGTAGGGGACGTCTTTCTATTTATTTATTATTTACAATTTGGTTTTGTTTTTCAACGAGAGTCTATGGAAAATATTAAAAGGCAACCAGGGGAAATGCATATGGTGTCTTAATTTAAGTATTAAACAATTTAAATATTACTTAAAAAATTTTATTAATTAACCAGGGCTAGTTTAAAATATCTCAAGCCCCTAATAGAATTTCCATAGTACTACTCCAGCCATATTTGAACTTTAACCAACTTAAACAGCAGTACCTTTTTAAAATTCAACGGTTCTGTTTCATTTTGAGAATGGGGTTGAAAAAAACCAAATTTGGAGTTTAGGATTATCCTGTATTCGATTAAAGGTAATATGTTCTTCTTTAACATGCAAAAATCCACAAATGAATAATTATGACCTTGTTAGTTCTAATTAGTTGATATACTCTTTTTATTTGAAGAGTTTGTCCTATTTATTCTCAATTTAAAAGTGTTTATACGGCTTTTTGGGTCTTATATCTTCGGTACAAATACTCCTGGAAAATTGACATCAAGTTCACTTCAGTACAAAATTTCTTAAGGAATTAATTAACATTTTAAAAGAGTTTAATTGAGAATCCTAAGGCTCCTAAATTAACGGGCAATCTGTCTATTAGAAGCAGCATATAATAGATAGATTCTTGATAACTTTATGTTGCGAATCAATTAAATGTGTATACAATTTATTCTTCAACTGGATATTCTTTGAATTCATTAAAAATAGGTCCTGGTACTTATTATATGAAAAAGTGTCAGCAGATTAACATTAAGCTGAATATTCAATTCTAAAAGCCTATTTCAAAAAAAATATTAGAAGTATAAAAATATAAAATATACTTATTTTAGGAAAATTTTGCAAGATCCAAAGACCTGGATCATTAAAAATAAAAAACCAATTTAGTCCGGTCCAGAGTATGAAAAAAATGATTACTGTGATCAAAATACGTACTAACATTCCTTCTACTATAATATAACAGGTGCTGCTGTTATAATTATGTAGAAAATTGAACATAATGTAATTCCATAGAAAAACTTTCGTTTTAAATAAAATAAGGAAATTAATTATTTAATCTTAGTTATTATTATTAAAATTTAAAATATACTCCAAATACCTGCTCCTGAAATAACTACCAGTACCTCAATTAAGCACCAACTGTTATTAATTGAACGATTACAAAACGATTAAATGTAATTTGTAAACGTTTTATTATTATCTTTAACTTTTACAAATTTTCTTTATTTTCTTTTTTTTTTCGAAATAAACCACCCAATTTTACAGTTCTTCAAGACAAAAATGCTGAGTATTTTAAAAATTTTTTATAAATAATCAAAACAAAACGAACGGAAAAACTAAATTTCTATCTTAAATATTTTGTAAAAAAAAAAACGGAATAGAAATGAAAACTATTGTGGTTTATTTTTTTTTATTGGAAGAAAATTGGGAAAATTGAACAAAAATTTCTAAATAGAAAAGTCCAACAACAAAAATACAATTTGATTTTAATTTTCTTTTTTTTTGCTTTTTTCATTATTATTGGTATGTTTTTTACTACACAGTTACTGTTATCTGCAATTGTAAGGATTGCAATTCCAGGCATTTAGAAAAAAATTCTTTTTCTTATTCAGAAAATTTTTTTTTAAATTTTATGTTCGTAATGAAAATTTGTTTTTTTTATCAATGTTTGTCAGTTGATTTTTACATTTGCACATGAAAATCGTTTCCATATATTCTGAAATATTTTTGCGTATATTGAAAAATTAAACAAAGAAGTTTAATTAAGTTAAAAATTTAGTTATTCTTTTGTATATTGATTTTTCAGTCTCTATTTATAACTTGAAAATTTTGTTAAAAAAGAAGGTTTAATTTAAAAAAAGGATTTTTAATTTGTAAAGATTTCAAATTATTTCATTTTAAACATCCTATTTCCTAAAATACTTTCATTAAATTTATGCAGGAGGGCTAAAATTCGCAATTCCTATTTCCTAAAATATTTCTATAAAACTATGACAAAGAGTTTAGCTAGGCATACTTTTCAGACTTGTATTTTTGTCTGTTCCAAACTTGTAATGTTGAAAATTATCTGAATTTTTTATTGTATAAGAAAATGTAATTTCGTAATATACGAAAACCATGAACCATTTCGTTAAAAAAATACATATATATTTTATTAAAATGTTTGAGTTCATTATCATAAAACTTAGAATTAAATTTAATCCAAATCGCAAGTCCTTTCATATTTAAATTTCAAATAATTTTTTCAATCGATTATTTTCCCTATTTTGAAAATTTTCAAGTAAAAATATTTAATTATATTTTTCCAAATAAATTCTATTTAAAACATACATGAATTATATACATACATTTAAATCAATATTACATACTAAGAAAAAGTGTATTTTTATTATATTTTGAAAATTATTCCAAAAAATCGAACATTAATAAAATAAACGAATATAAATTCGGAAAAGCCTTGAATTTTCAAAAAAAATTTTCCTTGAACAACAACAAAAAAAAAACATGATATTGATATCCTGGCTATCATTATACCTAAGTTCTATTTCGTAAACTTATACATATATATACACATACAGTACTTTTCATATATGCACATTGCGCTTAATCACATTGCACATTCATTGTTATGTCTACAATTTATCTACATATTTTCAGTTTAAATTCATATGTATGTATGTATACAATGTTTTCTTAGAAAATCCTTGGAAATTTTTTTTTCCTTTTTTTGGTATTCAATAAAAGTTTTTAGAAAATAGAAAAGAAAATAGATAAAAATAGTTCACTCTATCTTACAAATGCAATCAATCTTCATTTTACACACAGCTATCCAATATCTTTAAGTCCATTAAATTTAATGTTTAAAATAATGGAAAATTATTGTTCACTAGTTATATAATAGTATATACATATATATAATATAGAATAATATACCTAGACTAAATTATAAAGTGTACTTACATATCTTACAGTGTAAACCCATACATATAACTGTAAATTACATTATTAGGAAAATTTACTTATGTTGGATTCAATTATCATGATTACTTAAATGATTATTAAGTTTAGAGGTAAATAAAGTAGCGTTTAATTAAAATTTAGTCAATAAATATAGAACTTATTCATATTACATCACTTTAATACAATGGTTTCGGAAATTATGCAGTTAGCTATATTGTGTATACCACAGATATATTGTGTATTATATTGATTGAAATTTTTTAATTTAAATACAGACTGAAATACAAATTACGTATATTTATTAGATCATTTTTAGTATTTGCTACTTATTATTTAAACAAAACTACATAATATATAGATTTATTTAATCTGAACTCTGTATATTGTATAACATAGTTATTAGTAGAAATTCGTATACCTTGAACATGTAATTTAATGTAATCAAAAGTTAAAATATTGATTATTTTAAATTGAATCGATTTAAAGATGTAAAATAATAATATTTCCAAAAGGTACTAACTAATAAATTTAGTAGCTTTTATCAAAAGTAAAGAAGAATTCTTAGTTCCTAATTATGCATAAGATTAATTTAATACTGAAAGTGGAGGAAGTACTGTAAATATTATAGTGTTTTCAGTTCAACATAATTTAATAATTTTTTTTTTCGTATATAATTTCAATTATCATCTCTTTAATATCGTAGGTGTTAAATGCTTATTTGGATTCAAATTAATCATCATATTAAATGACTATAATAGTTTTATGTTTCATGTTTCATAGAAGTCAAATAAAAATAGTTATACGCCTATATTTAAGCTCTTTATATTATAACTACTTGAGAATACTCAATATGATTACTTCCACATTCTATTTTGTAATTTAAGTGTGCACAATAATTGTTTACAACTTAGCTTGATTACCTTTAAGTTGCATTTAAACTCTTTGAATTTTTTTTATTTTGAAAACATTAAAGAGTGCAGTAAACGATATTATAAATATATTATTAGTTGTATATTTCAGATGCAATAAATCCGGTTTTTTGTAACAAAATCTATAAAATAACAGAATTTTTTTCTAGCATAACAACTTTTTTAAGTCCTTATTGTAATCTCTAACCCCTTAAACAATAGCTGGATTTTAAGGTAATAATTTTCATTACAACAAATTAACTTGTACGCTGCTGTCAAACAACCATCTACAAGAGCTTAACATCCCACTCTAAAAAATACATTCATAACACATTTATTTCCTTCAGTAGATTTAAAATGTTAAACTTAAGCCATTCTTAAAACCAAAAGCTTTTGAGAACAACACAAGAGAATATTTTAAAACTAAGTAAAAGCTCTGTAATAACAAACCTCAACGCAACATGTGTACAAGTTAATAATTTTTAAAGCCGACTGTGTTAAGCCGGCTTTTCGACTTATAATTTTCCAACATTTTTCAAACTTAAGTTCAATACTAACATGTCAATCAAATCAAATACTAACATGTCAATTCTCAATACTATTACAGTACAACTAAAAAATACCATTATTAAAGTAACGGAATAAAAATTATTAAAGAGAACTAAATTACTCTCTACTCTTCTCATTTTATTTTTAAGTTTTTTTATTTTTTTTTTATTTAATAAATCTCATCTCATTCCATATCGTTTATAACGCAAAATGTTAAGTGTTATATGAATGCATAAGGAGGTTTTGACTCAAATACTTGACAGGGTCAATATTGATAAATAGTAGAATTACAGCAACAGCAACAACAACAACAACAAAAAAGAGAAAATAAGCAAAATATAAAGAATATTATTAGATATTTAATACAAATAGATAGAGTGCACATACATATACGATCTATATACACACATATAAAATAGTGAATGACGAAAATAATAAATGCTTTCTTTCAAAGAAAGCTATTTATTCTATTTTTAAAGTCTAGTTAAATTTAGCTATAGTTCGTTTTTTGTTTTTTTTTTTTTTCTAGTTTCTCTCTAACATTTTCAAGTGGTGGAAAAGGACATGATAGTTATAATAAAAAAAAAATTAGTTTGGATTTTTCTATTTTTAATACTTGTATATATAACGGAATCTTAGTTTAGTTTTATTGCATGTATGTAGAATAAGTATGTTGTGTATATATATACACAAGTAGGTAAATATTGTATGAAAAAAATATGTAATGAAATTTTAATAAGATAAAATATATTATATATAAGTCCTTATACATTTTGTATATATGTATAAAAAATGTATAGGATAAAAGCTTTTAAAAGTATTATATTAATACACTATGAATAAAATAGTAAGTAAGCGTTTTCATTTGCGTGATAAATTATAATCAGAAAAACAAAAACAAGAAAAAATAAAAAAATAAAAAGTAAATTAACCAAAAATAGAAAATAAAAAAAAAATAATAATAATAAATGAATAATAATAATATGATTAATCTTATTGTTAAGTAGATTTATTACAAAGGATTTATTTAATTTTTTTTTTACATTCACATTAAAACAATGTGTCTGCTAAATTTTTAAATATTTAAAAAAAAAAAAACAAAACCCAATTATACTAAATTAAGTACAGGAAATTTAAATGAATAATTTATTAGCACTTCAAATTAAATAAAAAAAACAAATAAAATATATATTTAAATTCATTATATTGTCCATTTTCAGGATAAAACATTAAAAATGTATTTTGAAAAAATTCAAATTCAAGGGAAACTAAAGTTGTGATATGTATGTGTATTAAAGTATTTTACGTATTTTTTATTATTTTGTATTAATGTAAAGTATTTTTAAGTAGGTATTGATTAATGATTAATTTATAAAGTATTATAGACGTGTACCTATATATATTTAAAAAAAAAACGTGTTGATAATAATAAGAGAAATATGTCCAATATTGTTAACACTTAAAGCTGTCATTAACTTAAACGACATTGAATAAAATATAAATATTAAAATAGTTCCTAATATACTTTGCGTTGTTCTTTTCAGTAAAAATTATAAACTAATTGCCCTATATAGATAATAAGTAGCAAGATAGTATATAATTGTACTTATCTTTCGAAAGTGATGATAGTTAGCTTGGAAAGATTATATTGATCCTTTTCTATAGCATTCTCTTGATAAAAAAAAATTGTAATAATCGGTAATCAATCGTTGCGCGTTGCTGCGCCTATTAATGGAGGTACAATTTTAAACTTTCGCTTTTATATATATAGATAGATAGATTAAAAATTTCCAAACTATATATAAAGGTATATAGGGTACAAATAGGGTACATTTGAGACTTTTTCAGACCAATTTAAACTTTATTTAGATAGCTCTAAGTTACATTTTTTTGAAAAATTTTTGGAACATAAATTCTTCAGTATAACAGTTTAAAAATATTAATGAATATTTTAAAATTAAAAGATAAACCGTTATTTTTTTCTACTGCAAGACATAATGATATTGGAAATGTCAAAACAATAAAAGATATGATTAGTATAAGAAAGTGCTCATTCATTATAAGGAGCAATGATTCTAAAAATCCTTTAATAAAAAATTTGTTTATTGAATCATTTTGATATATTCAAAATTTTTCCCTCTATTATTTCTGAGGCATAGCATTTAAATTATAGTTAATAAAGGTCAAAAGAGATTTTCAGTTCCTTTCCTCTTATTAAATTTGTATAATAATTACATTGTATCAATTATTGTATCAAATAAAAAATAATAAATTGTATATTTTAGCTGTAAGGTGAAAAGCGATCTCTCTATATAATAATTAAAGCATCAGATAAACATGTAAGATGGAACAAAAATATAAGGAATTAATTAATTAAATTAAATTAATAATATTAAAAAAACTTTGTTTATATTTTTTTTTATTATTAAAAGAAAAACATCAAGTCAGAGGCTACTATATATATAAATATATATTTTTATAATTATATTTGAGTTAGAATAAGACTTTTTTATTAAATTAGTTATACTAGGACTTTGTTGAACCAACCACTTCTTCTCATTAATAAAATAATACATTTTTGATAAGTAAGTTGCCTTCACTAATCAAACTTCATTGGTTTGTTTTGGTGCAACAAAAATTTATCAATAAAACGATTATACAAATATAAGATTAGTAATAAATTGTTAGTGCACTTGGTCTAGCTATAAGCACTTCTTAAAATTTCCAAAAATGTAAAGTGCGGGTTTTCATTTAATGTACAAAACCGAATATTAATTATTAAGAATACTTTTAAAATTATTTTAAAAATTTTAATTTGAAATTGCACAGCCCATTGTAGAGTCAAATCGACCAATGAAGATCAAAGGAGACTCTGCCGCCGTTAAAAATTATTAATTTTTAATTTCCAAAAATGTAAAGTGAGGCTTTTCATTTGATGTACAAACCGAATATTAATTATAAGGGAAACTTTATAAAGAATTTTAAAAGCTTTAATTTGAAGTGACCAATGAAGATAAAAACAGACTCTACCTCCGATAGAACTCTGAACTAAAGTTGTACGAAGTTTTTTAAAATTACTATATTGTTTTCACATTCCATTAGTTATCAATTTATTCTGACCAAATGCTTCAAACAATAGAAGCTGTGGGTATTCTTCAATACTTAAATTTGTACGTAAAATATTATATCTATACCCTTTCATAAAAATACGAAATTTTACTAAAAAATTGATATAAAATTTAAAATATACGATTTCAAAAATATTTACACAAATTTTAGAATTTCAGAACTCTAATAAAACGTTTTTTTTTTAACTTAATACAATTTCTCTGCCTTGCATAATTTTCCTGTATATCTTACATACATTATATACATTAATATATACTACAGTAATTTTAGAAAATTTAAATAAAATTTTCATTTAGATACTAGCTACTTGTATGTACATATTAGTTATGCATTGTGCAAATTAAAAGTAAACATGAACTATATTAAAAAATAGTAAAATAAAACCAGTTTTAATAACTATTCATTAAAAGTAAAGTTGTTTTTTTTTTATTTTTTGTAATTTTTAAATTTTAGTATTCGTAAAATCAAAGCTCACATGATAAAAATTAAAAATACAGAAAATAATATTATTTTTATAATAATAATTTATTAAAAAAAAAAATTTCTGCAATGTACAGCCCAAAGGAAACTAAAAGAATTTACATATACAAAAATTTTTTTATATATATTTTAATTTTTTTTATTTTTTACCCCTACAGTTGCTTTATGATTACAAACATGAGTAGTTTTTTTTTTTAAATATAGTCACTAAAGTTATTTCTAAATTTTTTTTTTTTGTATTCACCTGAAAATAATGTTTTAATAAACAACTATTTAATGTCTGAAACTATTATGCACCTGTATATAATAATCAAACATGTTATCATGCTCAAAGCCAATATCCTTTTTTTTTTACTCTTTGTATTTTGTTTGAATGTTTGAATTATTCCAAAAGTATGAACTTTAGAAACCAAAGTATCCGATATTGTAAAGTTGGGTAAACTAATTAGAGGTAAGAAGTACAAAGACTACAAAAAACAACGAATAAAACAAATTATATCTTTCTATTTTTTTTTTTTTTTTTTTTTTGCATTTTTAAATTGCATTAGACACGAACAAACACGATATAAAATTGGCTATAGAGCGGTGGGTATACACATACACAATAAATTGGTCATCTACCCCATATTTAAAACTTGTTACTAATAATAAAATGAGTACAAAAATATATAAGAAAAAAAAACTATTCATAAAATTATTTTAGAAATGAAACATTATATGCTAAATAAATGGGTTCCGGTGGGGTAAATCACCCTATATACAATTTAATTTTTCTTACGCCGCATACATTAACCTGGAAAATGATTTAATTTACAGCTTGCATGCACAATAACCGTATTTTCACCTATGCATATATAATTACAGATACTTGACTTCACTTTACTATTTTTTGATGTTGTTGTTTTTTTTTGTTGTTTTTTTAATATATGCATTATTTATGCATATTTATAATAAAATACACAAATATTAAACCAATATAATTATGTTTGTTTGTTTGTTTGTACATATTATGCTATGCACTTTATAATGGGTGTCTAATAAAAGTTCCCAAGAAAAATGTCCCTAAACCCGAAAATTAAAAAAGTCCTCAAAAAAGGGAATTTTTATTA
Source organism: Dolichopus griseipennis (assembly GCA_963082915.1). Lineage (NCBI taxonomy): Eukaryota > Metazoa > Arthropoda > Insecta > Diptera > Dolichopodidae > Dolichopus > Dolichopus griseipennis. The sequence goes on from OY720442.1 coordinate 11,320,587, forward strand.
ATATCAAATCAGTATCAATCTATTTAATATAATCAGGGTTGCCAACCCCAAATTCTAATTGGGAAATTATTGAAATTCGGAATTTGTATCAAATCCTGAAGTTTTTTCCAACTTTTTATCATGAATAATATGTCAGCAGTGAAGCATTTTAATAGTATGGCAGCTGACCCCAAAATCTCACTAAACAAATTATTAGAACTTCGATTTTCTATCAAATCCTGAAAACTTTTTCAACTTTTTTTCATGAATAATGCATCAGCAACAAATCATTTATGGGGACTTTTTCCTCTCTTTTTAGGACTGTTATAAATATTATATATTGGTGACTTTTTTCATACAGCCCTTTAAAATATGTAATATTTGTAGTAGAAAATTCCCTCAATTTATTTTGTACTAAAAATATTTCTGCATTCCTTTTTTTTTTTTTGGAGAAAAAATTATAAAATCTCTTGCAACATAATTTAAATTTATTAAACAAACATATATATATATATACACAATATAACAGTACATTGTACTGTAAAATTATTAATTATTATTATGTTTTGCATATACTACTGTTAAAATATAAACATGTCAAGTGTAAAATTATACAAAAAAATATAAAATGAACAAAATTTTTGTTTTATTTTTTTTTTTTTTAAATAATTCCAAACTTACCGTTTTATTTCCTAAATTTTTCACTCTACAATTAAGGTATGCTGTTTTTCCTAACAAGGCTGTAACATTTTTTGATGCGGCCTTATCAAAATATGGCCCATTACGTGTTTCTTCAACTTCAACATATGTATTTTTACTTGAAGTTGTAGCAATTGCATTATTTGAATTGCTATTACTACCACCACTGCTACCACCACCATTATTACTGTTACTATCTTTATTATTACCACCAGGATTATTAAATGTATTTGTTTGGCTGTTACTATTACTTCCACTGCTACCACTATTACTATTACTATTACCACCTGAATTTGTAGAACCACTACCACCACCACCACCACCACTATTTGAATTTTGCATTAAATTACTTAAGCTAGATGATGTACCACTATTACTATTGCTACTACTACTACCACTGCCACTGCCACCACCACCACCACCAGAATTATTTCTAGTACTGTTACTATTATTTAGATTATTATTGCTGCTACTTGAACCACCACTACCGCCACCACCATTACCTATACCATTTAAATTTGTACTACTAGTTGCAATATTGCTACTATTTCCATGCATATTACTGTTACTGCCACTGCTTACATTATTTAAATCTTTTTGTTTTCCGGTTTCCCGTTGAGCGGCTTCCACTATTTGTGAGAGAAAAATAAATGAAAAGAAAAAGAATTAGAATGAATTAATTTAATTTCGTATTCAATGTATGATAATATTATGTTAAAATATTTTAAATTTTAAATTTTAAAAAGAAAAATAAGTTTTTTTAAATGAAAAATTTTCTTAAAACACATTCACACGCTAATAAAAAAAAAATAAAAATAAAAATTACAAGAATGGTTAATTTTGTCTTTTGTGTGGCGCCTAAATGTAGGCAATTTAGGTAAAATATTGTTTTAAAGAACATTTTATTTCTAAATAATCCGTAGTTTTCAAAATTAGTATTCCATCTACTTAAACCTTTGGGAAATCTAAAAAATGTTTTAAAAGTTGTAAATAAATTGGAAATATTTTCAAAAATAATATTGATTTTATTTTATTTTTTATTAATTTCCTTTAATTTAAATTGTATAAACAATATTTTAATAAGCGCTCTCGAGTTTCTAGGGTTTATTATTAATAATTTTCTGGGATCATATTTGCAATACATATTTATTTTATTTATTAGATTGCCAAATTATCAGAGATATTTAGAATTTTTCTGAAAATTTCGGGATTTAGATGATTTTATGATATAAATAATTTTATTTAAATAGATTTCTTATATTGTTTCTATGGCAACTACGATTTTATAAAATATACGAATATTTATAAAATATAGCAAAACACATGGTGTTCGCCCGTTTTATTGAAATAAAAATTCCCTAGTTTTAACAAAATTATTTTTTTAGAACTGCACTGAACTATATTTAAGTTGTATTGAAAAATTATATAGTTAATTTCTCACTGCCTGGTATAGATAGGAAAACACACCATAAGTAGCATCCATATAATTTTCGAAAAACATGGAGGGCTATACAATAAGACAAGAGAAATTTTAGAAAATTTGTTTTTCATCTCAGGTCGTGAAAAGATTTACTGATTTTAAGCAGTATCTATTTTTGCATTAAAATGACTAGGTCTTATAATATTTATTCCTTACATATTAAAATAAGAGTTTTATATGCCCAGAGTATCTCTAATAATTTGTTAATAATAAATATACAATGGATATTATATCTTCCGTTATGTTCTATTTATCTACCTTAGTATTTCCACCTGTAGGTGGTAATTTGAATCATATAGTAACAAAATGGTAAGGCGAGTTTGTTAAGTACCGCTCTTTGTCTTTTTATTGAGAAGATAAAATCTCTTTCATCTGGTAAATTTTTTATCGAAGCCATTCTAAATGCCCTTGAGCTTGCTTTTACTGCAACTTGATATGGGAAATTTTAAATGCAATTCCCGAAGGATTTTTATTCATGCAATCTCATTTCCTTCTTTTGTCATTTCATTCTACAACCAGAAATAATTAAAAATTTCCAAATATTTTATATGCGAATAAAACTTTTTAGGAATCAATACCGCAATATATTAGGAATGCAATATTTAATCTAACCAAAAGCTCTCTATCCAAATATCATAATTTAGAAAGTCCCAATAATGGATACATTAAGTATTAGATATGCATAGTACAAGATATGCATAGGTATTTAAGAGATTCATATCTTCATTAGTAAAACACTGACAATTAATATTAACCCATTATTACCAAATAACCATAATCACGACACTCTTCTTAATTTACAATTTACAACAAAAAGAACATCGCGAATTTAAAAAAATTTAAAAAACAACAAAACATGTCCAAAATTATAAACTTTTCTTTTTAAAACCGTTTTTTTCTTATCTCTGTTCGTTTTTCTATTTTTTATTTGATTTTCCGGAAAAAATTTTTAAGACATGAAGAAAAACTTTATTATTTTTAGAAAATTATTTTTTCCATTGTTTTGTTGCGCAAAGGTTTTCCTTAATGTAATAAATTAATACTTTTTTCCGGTACACGTGAAGGAAATAAAATAAGAAAAATTAAAATAAAAAAAAAAATTTACAATTATCTTGATAGCATTTGATTATATTTTGATTATTTTTTATTTTTCTTCCTTGGAAGTCTCAGTATTTCATTTATTTTCTAACACATGAAATTATTTGAAACATAAAAAAATACAAAAATAATAATTGCAATATAATTCGTTATATAATTCAGAAGTTTTCACATCCGGTAGATTGTGTCTAAGATTGTTCACATACTAATGATTAACATATCACATAAATTTACTTAAATTTTCACTGGATTAATACTTAATTCATTAATTTTAACTGAAATGTTAAGTTTTAAGTCAGAATACAGAGTCATATATCTGTAATTATCAGGATTTAAACAGAATTGAATATTATGAACCCTTAGTTATTCGCTTTGTAACTTTTAGAGTGTTATAAAAAAGAATTAACAATAATTTTCTTACAACAGACTGCAGAAAATTATTAAAGCCTTAGAAGAATATGATAGGAGATTTGGACTATGAAAGCCTATAAAATTTAGCCTTAAAAAAATGTGCGAAAAGAAATTTTATTTGGATTTTGAAAAACTGGAAGGAAAATTGATAAATATCTGAAGAAATGATCTTACATAGTTTCATAATGGTACCTTAAAATGATAATATTACGTTAGTCTTATTTTTCTTTCTAAACGAGGAAAATCTTCAAAGGGCACCCTGAAAATTTAACTTCCTAAAAGTGTAAGATTCTTACTTAGTAAAATAATCTCCTCTCTTAGCTAGAATAATGGGATATGCACCCAACCTGCTTATGTACTAGCTAAAACGATTGGAAAGGGTTGAGTGGGGCATGCTAAGGAACCGAGAACAAATAAGTTAGCTTCGCTCCTGAATTTTTCTAAACCATAAGTATTGGGAATCACATAAACTGGTAATGAATTCCACAATTTGTAGGTGTAGTTGTTTTATATTTCAAAGATCTGTTTCGAAAAATCTCTACAGTATACATATGTGATTAAAGCACTGCTAAGGATGTATTCAGTGGAAAGGGTTGGAATTTTGACTCCTTAAAATTATTACCCAAAAATATTTTACAGAACAGACAAACAGCACCTACATTTCGGTGCTGACTTAAAGATACTAATTATTTTGTGACATCATTCTCATTAATAATACGAACAGTTGATTTTTGACTCCTATCTTGAGTTTGAAGAAATGTACCTGTTGCATCGGTTCATATGTGAACGAGTTATAATCAAATCTCAGACAAATATAGGTTTTATATAATGATCGAAGCAGATTTGGAGATATGAAGTATTTCCTACCCCTTCCTAAGGTTCCCAGAGATTTCGCAGCATCAAAATATATGGTCTTTTCACAAAAGTTTTTTATTGATTTCAATGCCTAGAATTTTCAAGGATCTTGAAATTTTACGTTTTGAGGGATTTTTTGAGACTTAAATATTTGATATCAATTTCAACCAATTGAAACTATACTATGGACTTAATCCTTCACTAATACTTAAAATATCTCTTGAATTAAATTAATCTTCTCTTAGTAGTTAAATTAAAATATTTAAATTAGGGTTTTCTTTTATTATTCTATTAAAATATTTGTAACATCTAAATTTGTTTGAAAATTCACTTTGACCTTTGAAAAAAAAATTTATGACAAATATAAAAATTCCTGTTGTTTCTGATAAGTTTTTTATTTGTATTTCAAGGTGTTTATGCATGTATTAAATCATATTAATTATATAATTCAAAAAAATTAAGTTATGTAGGTAATAAAATTTTGAAAAAAAAAAAATATCTGATTAATATTCACATTTAAATTTCTTTATCCTAATTTGTTTTATTTCTTTTTTTTTTGTACTGAGCTGTAGTACTCTTTGAAATGAAAATTGTACCTAACCTTAACTTCTTAATCAATTTTATATTTCTAAAAATATTCTAATTTTTATTTTTACTAAAATTTTATTTAAATTTTTATTATTATTATTTACTTTTTATTTTAGCGTGACAACGTTTTTTAAACGAAATAATGAAATAAATAAATTATCGTGTCTAGGTTGGGACCCAATAACAAAATTGTACAAAAATTTTGTAAAACCAAAAATAACTTTATATTTTATTATACGAGTATAGAATGAGATTTTCGGGAAATGAAAATATTATTAAGTATATTAATTGTTTTTTATTTTTATAATGTGATAATAAATAATGTGTCAGGGATGTACGGAAGGTTTTGTAAAAATTTAACAAAGTAAACTTAGAACTCATGCATTATATACACGTGCTCCTTTTTTCAAATTGGTCCTGTATTTTGTAACCTAGAGTTCAAACTGATATAATTTTGGTCCCCAATTCTGTCAAAGAAACTCCAAAAGGAACAAAAATTAAGTCTCAAATAAATATACCAAATATTTGAGAACTATTTTTAGGGCAGGCTTAAAAATCGATTTTTTTTAATTTTTTTTTGGTTTTACTTATTTTTCACTATAAAATCGGTGAGTATTTTTTTCAAATATGTTGATCTGATTACCCAGGATCCCAAGATCGGGACTAATTGAAGCAAGACTAATTTAAAATTGGAAAAAAATCCATTAAATACTGCCACATAAGTTTATAAAATTCTAAACAATAATCCAATACGTCTAAGAGATTCTAATCATGAGACAATTTTAAAAAAAATTTATAGGATTTACAATATTACCAATCTAATGAGTTTCAAACGTAATCGAGTATAGATGAGAGTTTCTTTTTAAAGTTTAATACTCCGAGCTTTAGTTTTTTAATAATTTTATTTGGATTATATTTAATTGGATGCCTTCTCCATTTATTTGGGCTGTAGAACATGAGGCACTTAAGGTTTTGTCAAGCAGTCAGATACTCCAAAAAAGTAAAGAATTTAATACAAAAGTAATTCAAACTTTTTAAACAGTAATGGTAAATTTTAAAATAGTAATTCAAACTTTTAATTACAATAGTTATATGGAGATAATTGGGAGACCAGTTGTGATTTTGAATAGACTGTTATGTATTAATGATTTGCATAAATGCTTTGTATATTGACTTAATATCTTCAAATCTTGTGAAACCTAAATAACAATCTAGGACTAGTGGAAACTAAATCTGGATATTTTCTAAAATTACAAAAGTTGCATTATGCAAGGTAGTGTAAACCCCCATAAACTAGAAATACTTAACTTCAGTAAGAACAGATGCCGTCACTGGCTGCCTTGTTACACAAAACAAACAAAAGGTCATAAAAAACGACTTTATTAGGTACGTACCTACATACTTTGTACTTTCACCTTTCAATACATGTAAATAATAAAAATAATTTTTTTTACTTTAATATTTTTCATGTCCTGTTGGGAAAATGAAAACCTATTTTTTTTATTTCTTCACTGGTACGAGGATTTTATAAATGAAAATGAAAAACAATTGTTTTATTAGAAAAGATTTTTAGTAAAGTATTTTAAGTGTAGATTTTTAAATTTGTAGGTGTTTTAAAAAATGAACTTGAATCGTGAGAATAGGAACAGGTAATTTAGATTAATTACTTTAACATGGTGACATAATAGATATATTTTTGTTTTATTCAAAATACTTAGAGTAGTTACATATTTGATTAAATAAATACAATTGTTAAGAATTTTTTAAATCTAAAGAACTTTTAATATTTAATTAGACTTATACTCATATTTTAAACTTGTAGAATAGTTCATTTTTTCCCCCAAAAAATATTTTTATTTTGTATTAAAATACAGTATTTTAAATTAAGACTAAGTAAAAATAGTAAATTGATCTGTGATATCATTCTAGTAAAATGTAAAGTACTTATGAGTACCGACTGAGTAATTCAAGTACCTAGTTAAAACCAAAACAGCTCATTCCCAAAAAGTAAAAAATCTTATGAACCGGAGTTTTTTTTAGCAAACGACAGAATTTAGGCCTGACCTTGCCTAATCAGATTTTATAACATATTTTTCATTTTATACCAAAAGACAAGTTTTAGAGCGTCTACTCTTACCTAAAATCTCTGACCTAATTATAAATATAAGTTTGCATTGCCGACCAGACATTGGACTCCAAATTAATAAATAATGTAATAGGTCTTAAGAAAAGTTATCCAATTTTTAACTTTAATATAAATAGTTCAGAAATTAAAAATTTTTAATTTAGATAGAAAATTTATTTTTTAAATTGCATTAAGCATTTAAAATAGTTTGTAAATCAAGTACTATATTAAGTTTCACTAATTCAGTTACCATTACTTTCTAGTCAGAATTTTTTTTCAAAAATACTTTTTATTCTTATTTTATTTAGTATTTTTTGAAATTCAATTATTTTAAAGCAATTAATTATCAAAAATAATTACAAAAGTAATTAAATTATCAAAAATAATTACAAAAATAATTCAAGTATCAAAAATAAATACAAAAGTAATTGAAGTTCAAATTCAATTACTTTCTAGGATTTATTAAGTAAGTACTTAATTGATTTAACTTATAATTGAATTCTCAAAGTACCATTACAAAAATTTTTGAACAATAATTACTAAGTAATGATTACCAAGTAATGATAATGGTAGCCGATCAATGCAATACATATTATTTCAAAAAGATAGTTTTTAAAAAAAAATCCACTATTTCAAGTGCAACATTTTATGAATAATTAATCTAAAGGTAAAAAACATAAACTTCTTACAAATACTCAACTCATAGAAAATTCTTAAACTTTTACTTTCACATTTTAAGTTTCCTTTTCTGTTACTTAAAGTTTAATTGAAAATAAAAACAAAAAAAGGATTTTCCTTATATCTTAAAGAACAAAAACAAAATTTCTGGAAAATTTCCTTTATCAAAGTACTTTTAGTATATTTAAAAAAAAACCTTTAAAAAATATATAAAAGTACTTTCAATTAATTATTTTGTGGTTAGTATATAGGTATATACTATCTATCTATTTAAAATTCATTTTTCCTGTCTTTAATAATGGATTTATTATAATGGAAACAATTTCTTTCCAACTTTTTTATACTTTGTTAATGAAAATTGTGAGAAAAATTTTTTATACCTGTTATCAAAAGAACAGAAAAGCTCCTTATGCACAATAGAACACAAAAAAGGAAATTCGTTTAAAATTATAAAGAATAATGATGAATCAAATAAATTAAAGTACGCTTGTAAAGTAGTTGGGCATATTTGAGGAATTTCAAAAAACTCTCATACAATGTATTTTCAGCTTTATTAGCACGGTTTTCAGAAAATATACAAGAGCTGGGCCTATCATTTTAAAAATAAGATATCAAGTAAACCTCCAACGGTTTTATACCATACAAAACATGATTGTCATGTAAAAAAGGTGCAATTAGAGATATGAGAGCTTACTAAATCTATAGGGCCATAGCAATATAGAAAGGAACCGAATACGATATTACACAAGTCAAGATTATATTCAAAGCACAAATGAATGAGCTGACAAAATAAATATACGGATTTTAAAAACCACAAGATCCTAGTTTTACCATGAACGAAACAATATAACAAAACATTATATTAAACAAGAACATCAATCAACCGATTATTGTTTTTAAATATTTTCTGCTATTTTAAAACAATGAAAAGAGGAAAAGATCTTAAAAATTTATTATATGAATATATGAGGTAAGATATTTCATCGTTCTCAAAGGAATAGTATAGTTTTCTGCGTAAAAACAGATTAAACAATATATGCGCCTAAATGTAAGCAAAATGTACAATATTTGATATTAAACGTTTAATGATTCCCTCGATATCGTAGAACGATTTATAATATAGTCTTACAGGGCAAAAATAGATAAAAAAATATAATGCGCCTGTAAATATGCAATATTTACAATTTTTAATATCTTAGATATAATTAACGAGAACCTCAGTCAAGTAGAACTACTTTTTAGCGAAAGTGAAGGAACTTCAATTCTCTTTAAGGTAAATATATCATATGTGGTCGAATATTTATATACATGACTTCAAAACTTGTAAAAGGACATGGGTGTAAAAAAACCTTCAAGAATTTTTTATTGAAACTTGTAACGTACTAATTTCTGAATATTATTGGATGGATTTAATAGTTTGAAATGAGAACTCACCTAGAATAAAAAAAACTTAGTTTGTTCCCAAGTTAATTGTAATTAAAAATATATAGTATTTGGTTTACTAGCTGCAGCAGTGCAGTAATTTTCAATATTTAAAAGTATCTACATAATATCCCAACTCAACCATAATAACTTCTGTTCTTTTGTACAAAAATAACGACTCAGGTGAAACATTTTTTCATTCAATGGTTATTGGTGTCCATTTTTTATACAATCAACTTGTTTTTGTACTCAATTTTCATAATAAAATTACATTGTTCAACTGAACTATGAAAATTGTACCTCTTCTTATTCAGTATCCGAACAATAAATTCTTTTGTCTTATTTTAAAGGAATTTTTTTCTGTTGAGAGAATATAAATAAAAATATGAAAGAATTTTATTTTATTTACTTGTTTTTTTTTTTTTTAATTTTTCATCAGGACCTTTTCACTTATAAAATAACTCGCTCAACTTTGTTTTAGCTTTTATACTAGATCAGTCTGCTATAAATGTTTTTTACTTCAAAGTTTTTTTTTAAAGTAATAATATCTAATAGAATATCTTACAGATGGTGTACCTATTACAGATGGACTACCGTTATATATCAAAGTTTATGTATATTTAATTTACATAGTAGCTGTATTGTGTAATATAAATTATAAATGTATATATATTAAAACAATTTATTATTTTAACTCTTTTTAAAAAGTGTTTTTTAGTAATTTTTTTTTAATTTTGAAGTAAAGGTAACGGTACTTTTTCAGAATTAAAAAATACTGAGAATCCATTCATCAAATATGAGAACACATTTTAAATCCACTAGAGTAGAAATATGAATTTATATTTAAAAAAATTTTTAAATTAAATTTAATTTACTTAATATACAGTGCTGGAAATTAAAAGGACGTCAATTTATTAATTTTTCAATATTTTAAAATTTAGAACTATTATTTCAAGCCTGTTCCTTTGGTTATTATGTATTTGAAGGGAGGCTTCAAAATTTTATTAAATTTTAATAAGATACATTAACCGTTATAGTATCATAGCAGTTTGTGTTAAAATAGAAAAATTTTCATATGAAAATTTAAATAACCACATAAGATTATTTTTCGTCATTTTTCCCCTATAATTTTTCTAAACAATGTTAGCAACAGTATCGATTCATACACTACATTGGCAGAAGGCTCAGGAGTGTTCTTAAATATTTCGCGGGCTAGGAATCTATCAACTTAGATTCGTTGTCCTTAAATTTCTGTAATATCATACTAGCTTTATATGTAGGAACTGGACGATCCATGTAATTCCAAACTTTTTAAATTGAGTTTAGGTTCTCTCTCCTAGTTTGTCCACTCAAGTACAATCTGGTACCTCATTAACAAAGTTTTGTTGACAATGATTGAATAATTACATCTGCTAATGGATGCTGCTTTGTGCTAATGGATTTAGCTTTTTACATGGATGTGTAACTTTGGGTGAAAGCGAAACACAATGTAAGTGACACTATATCTTCTTTAAGTTATTTAGTAAAGATATCAAAATTTCGAAAGGTTCTGGAATTTTCAATTTTTTCAACAAATTTCATAGTCAAAATAATTTTATCGGCAGTCACTATATTGCCGTATGCCGCATGATTAGGAAGCTTGGACAAAAAGTTGTGATGACTTAGAGCCTGTGAAGGAATTGTTGTTCTGTATAATTACCAATCTTAGTCAAATAAAAATTTCAAATTCCTAATAACAGCAATAATCTCCTAATTATTAAACTACTTTTTAGTTTTAGAATCAAAAACCACCTTCTAAAATATTTGCATTCAGGCACTACATTATTGATCTAAATGTTTTTTTAGGAAATTCTTCTATAACAACTAATTTTAATTAATTTTGTTTGATAGAATTTTTTAATAATTTGTATTTATTTTTAAAATATTTCACTCAATATTCTACAAATATTATTTCAAAATATTCTATACCTGTCTATGATCTGTTTTTTTTGTTAAAACGATACGAAGGACATGGCATTTAAATAATAAAAGTAATAAGCCTTGAAGTTTTTTAAAACTAAAAAAATGCCAACTAAATTTCACACCAAAAATGAAAACAATCTGATAAATTTAATTAACTTTTGTCAATAAATTGAAGCTCAAATTTTATTGAACACAATTTTTAGAAAAAAAAATTTCAATACTGAATTTTTAATTAAATTTTCATTCAATCAAATAGTATCTTATGAATCCATGATATTTTTATATAGATTTTTAAAGTATTTAATGAATTTCTTATTAAAGCAGTTAAATAGGTATCAATTTTTTGTTAATTAACAAAAGCTAATAAAGTACTAACTAGTTAATGATAATTATTATTGCGTTTTTGTACATAGTTACAAAGGATATTAATAATTTTTTAAGGACTTAAATTAAAGGTATAAATTTAATTTTATTACTTTTATTTAATAAGTTTTTCTGAAAAAAATTAGTAATACTTCATTAGTAATACTTCACTTAAAGAAGTGAGTACCTAATTAACTTAAAATAATTGTCATTATAGTTTTTATCACAAATATAATTTTCAGTTTTAGAACAACCTACAATTAAATCTAATATCCACATTAATCTCAATGTCTTATATTCAAATTCTTTTAACCTTGGTTCAGGCCAAATATCCAGATATATTATATTCGAACTTATCTTATGTCTGAACAATGAACTTGAATTTTTTTAATAGTAATTCAAATTAACAACATATCAAATAACACTTAAATGTATCGTTTTTAATTTATTCAATGAATTCTTGCCATAGGTTCATGCTCAAAAATGTTAAAATTATCTCTGACAACCGAAGACAATATTGATTAGTTTCATCGCTTGTAATCATTTATATTTTTAAAAGAAACGAGGAAGATTATAGTTGCCCTTGTCAACTTTTAGATACCCGTGCATACCCACTATGGTGTATAAAATAAACCGTAATTTACTTCCCTAATACATTTCACTCATTACCCCATAATTTTGACGTAAAAAAAAAAAAAAAAAATTAACAAAAAAAAAAAAAAAACACAAAACAAAAAACAAAATTTTCATTCATTGTCCCATAACTTTAGCTTAAAAAAAAAAAAAAAAAAATTAACAAAAAAAAAATAATCACAAAAAAAATAAACAAAATTTTCATTCATTGTCCCATAACTTTAGCTTAAAAAAAAAAAAAAAAAAAAAAAAAAAAATTGGCCCACCCTAAAAGTCCGAAGGTCCGAGTGATGTCCAACTTTGCCAAGTAACTTGCCCTATTAATTTATCTCCCCAATTTTAATTTTAACCTTGTAGCTTCATTAGATTCAAAGTTATTGAATCGAAAACTTTGTATGGCAGCCCCCCGAAAATGGGGCCCTAAAATTTTGAAACTTCATGTAAGTGCTCGATTCATTATATAACTAACCGTGTGTAATTTTCAGCCTCGTAGTATAATTAGTTTTGAAGAAATTCACATTGGTGCAAAGAAGTTGTATGGCAGCCCCCGAAAATGGGGCCCTAACATTTTCAAACTTCATATAAGTGCTCGATTCATTATATAACTAACCGTGTGTAATTTTCATCCGCGTAGTATAAATAGTTTTGAAGAAATTCATATTGGTGCAAGGAAGTTGTATGGCAGTCCCCCGAAAATGGGGCCCTAACATTTTGAAACTTCATATAAGTGCCGGAGTCATTATAAAACTAACCGTGTGTAATTTTCATCCCCGTAGTATAAATAGTTTTGAAGAAATTCATATTGGTGCAAAAAAGTTGTATGGCAGCTCCCCGAAAATGGGGCCCTAACATTTTGAAACTTCATATAAGTGCTCGATTCATTATATAACTAACCGTGTGTAATTTTCAGCCTCGTAGTATAATTAGTTTTGAAGAAATTCATATTGGTGCAAAGAAGTTGTATGGCAGCCCCCCGAAAATGGGGCCCTAACATTTTGAAACTTCATATAAGTGCCGGAGTCATTATAAAACTAACCGTGTGTAATTTTCATTCTCGTAGTATAATTACTTTTGAAGAAATTCATATTGGTGCAAAAAAGTTGTATGGCAGCTCCCCGAAGACTTGGTCCGATTTTAACCAAAAACAATAGGGAACCTAGAAATTGTCTAAAAATCACTTTGTGTGAATTTCAAGACTCTAGCCCTTTTAGTTTTTGAGTTATCGTGCTGACACACGGACGGACGGACGGACGGACGGACGGACGGACGGACGGACAGACACACATAGCTAGATCGACTAATTTTTCGATTCTGAGCCGATACGTACCCTTGACACTATATCTAGCTCGTCTAGATCGATGCGTTACAAACGGAGGAGCAAATCTAATATACCCGATGTCATATATGTATGCACGGGTATAAAAATTCTATAAATTTGATGATAAATTATAAAAAAATAATATTTTTTCAAGTTCAATTCAACATAAATTCATTGAACTGAAGAACTTAACAAATAACAAAATGTCTATTATATTTTATGAAAATATTTTTTATTAAAATTATAAGAAAAATTAAAAAAAAAAATTTCCATTTAATATATTCTTTAAGATTCTCTTATTTTTTTTTTAAGTAAAAATTAATTAAATTTAAAGTATATTTGAATAAAAACTTACAAATTGTAAGACATTATAAATTAAATAATTACAAAAAGTTATATTCCTAAGGATGCATGACCAATATTATTTACATTCGCTTTTAAAGAATGAAATTATGTTCAAAGAATACATTTTCTTCAAAAGTGACCTAAAAGTATGCAATTATCTCATACCAAAAATGTATAAATAAATGTTATTCCAAATTAACCTAAAAGTATGCAAATATTTTATACCAAAACTGTATAATTAAATGTTATTCCAAAGTGACCTAAAAGTAAGCAATTATTTCATACCAAAGCTGTATAAATCAATGCTATTCCAAATTATCCCTAAAGTATGCAATTATTACATACCAAAACAGTATAAATAAATTTTATTCCAAATTGACCTAAAAGTATGCAATTGTTTAGAAATTTCTTTATAAAATTTGTTAGATGTGTTCAACGAATTAAAATAAATTATTATTACAATCTGGATTTCAGTTCCATAAGAACTTTTCTTAATGATTATAGATATACTTTTTGATCTTCAATTATATTTAAAATGCTTGAAAGGTGCTTTAAAAATTCTAATGCTAAATCTAATGCCACTGAAAATTAAATTACATTATAATATTTATATATCATAGCAAATTCAAATTCGTCTGTACTATCAAAAAAATCTTAATAATTAATTTTTTTATAAAAAATTTTTCAATATTAAAAATTCATTTCCAAGAAAAACTCTGGGAATTGCAAATAAATCATATTTTCCTTTTAATTGCATTTTTTTTTTTTTTTTTGTCAAAAGTTAATATACAATTTTCCAGAACTTTTCCTTAATATTCGTTAAAATACAGAATACCAGAATACTTAAATGTACAAGAACTATTATTAATATTACAAATTGCTTTTTTCTTTTTAAAATATACAACTTTTTTTTTAAGTAAATATACACTTATAATGTATACTATATACTTATATTGTATACTATATACTTATAGGTAAAAATTATATATTACACAAAGTTACTAACTACTAATAAGGGTACTTGGAAAAAATTCAAAAATTTTTGTTTTTTTTATAAAAGAACCCTAAGAGAAAAATAACAATAAGAAAAAAACTTATAAAAAAAAAACTTTTTTCCAAACCCCTATAACTTGTCGTTATTCTTTTTTATGACTTCATGACCGTAATTGAAGTAAGAGCGATTAAAAAGTTTGTTTCACTAAGTAAAAATATTTTTATTTTATTTTTCAAAATAAAAACAAAAAAAAAACAAAAAATTAAGCCAAAAATTTCTTTTCAATGTATATAAACACTATATATATATATATATAATTGTATACATAATAATACAACACTATTATACTTTGTATAATATAATGTAAGAAGCTCATGATGGCAGTTTATGTTCACACTTAAGAAAATCACTAGTAATATTATATACAATTATTTATATATATATATATATATATATATATATATATATATATATATATATTATTATATAATCATGCAAACTTAAAAATTATTTAACCTTCACATCAACAACAACACTAGCTAAAACAACAACAAAAAATATAAAACAAACTTTTTGATATTGAATATTGTTTATTTTTATTTGAAGTACTGAGTACTGAGTACTGGCTAATAATCTTTTAAATATTTAATATCCAAAGTGAAAATCAATTTAAATAAACGTAATCAAGATAACAGTAAATTTTATACATAAAAATATATAATTAAATTGTTATTGGATCATAAAATTATGATTGATTACTTGTTATAAAATTTATAATTTTTAAAAAAATTATAAGGAAAAGGAAATTGAATTTCGTTATAATTAACTACAATTACAAGTTTCAATGGAAAATAATTTTAAATTGATTACTTGTAATTAGATTTAGATTTTTTTTCACGGTTTTTAGTTCGCTTTATAGATAGTAAAAAAAAATTTATTGGACAGTCCAACCATCAGCTGGGCGAAACAGAAGTTAGAGTTCCGACTTTTCATCTGAGAGGCTCGTGACATATTTGAATTCTAGTAAAAGTGGAAAAAACTTATATTAATCTTGTCTTAGACTTGACCCAGATTACTATTGGGTTTAAATTAATTTGGTACATAACCATTAATAAATAATTCTCTATCTTCAAAAAACAAAAACATTAATATAACAATATAAACATAATTCAATATATAAGCAAATAATTTAATTGAATAATAAAACTCGCAGATATAGAAATAACCATCTACAAAAATGTTACTTATGTTACAATATAAAAGAAAAGTAACTGAATCTATTGTCTAAGACGTTACTAAATTTGAAAAGATCTTGTAGTACTTATTTGATGTCAAAAATGAATTCGGAATTCATACAAAAGAATCAATTCTACTCTAATAATAAGAACAACATGTACCTATAGTATAGACAGTCATATTGGCCTAACATTTGAAAAGTTAAGACCTAAAAAAAAAGTCTAAATAATTAATTAAGAAATGTCTACAATAAACCAACATACTCGTAGATAATTATGTAATTATATCAAAATTAATAAAATATTATACAAAACTAAGAAAAATTTTAATTCATACTTTATAACTCACAATAGCAGTTTTTAAAAATATATATGAAAAAGAATCAAATTTATATTGAGTACTAATTTATTTAACTAATTATTTTTCGATCTTCAAAATATAAGGTTGAATAAGGATATTAATAAGGAGATAACCTGTTTTTTAAAAAAAAGCATGACAGACCGACAAAAATGACCATTTGAAGACAAAATAAAAGAAATTTAAATTATTTTCAATTTTATGAACTTTTTTTGCTAATTATTAGGTATTAGTATAACAAAAATTTATAAATTTTCCAATATAATTTTATATAACTATTTCATACTAATGTACTTAATATACAAGTATATATAAATACATACATATTGTATATATTTACAAAATTGACATTTTTCTTATGTTATTGACATTTAATTTTCATTATGAAAAATTTTATTAATTGATTGGATTTAATTAGTCAAACAAAATAACATCAATTATAGCAATGATGGTCATTTTTGCAATGTTATTTATTTTCCTGCTGCCTGTTGGTTTTATATATTTATTTTACATATATATATATATCTACATATATATATATACCTACATAATATATACATTTTTAAATATAAAATATTTCAAATTGGAATTTCTGTTATTGATTTCGTCCTGTTTTTTTCTAACCTTTGACAAAATGGTAAAAGTTATTAGAAACTAATTTCTGTTTTTTTCCTCATTTAAGTTATTTGTTTTTTTTTTGTTTTTATTCTTCTTTTTTTTTTTGTTTTTTTAGAAATTGAAAATGCGGTCTGTAAATAATTTATTTGAAAATGAGAATAAACAAAAGCAAAATAAACAAAATAAAAAAAAATAATTAAATAAATATTTAAGAAAGAAAAAAAAAATAAGTGTTTATTGGAAAAATTAATGAAAAATGTAAAAGTTTTTTAAGGAAAATTGCAAAAATTAATTAGTATATTATAATTGGAAAAACTGTTATTAACAACAATATTGAATTTTGTATTTTTACTTTAAAAATCTTGCTAATTAATATTAACAGTACTTTTAATACAAAAATTTATTTTCAATTTCAATTATATTTTGGAATATTACAAGATATTGGAAAACCTACATAAAAATAATTTGTGAACTCTTAAATTAATTTGATTTTGACAAAAAGAGCAATTTTTCTAGATTATGGGACATTAGGAAAACAAGTTACAAATTAGTGTTAAGTTTAAAAAAAAAATTTGCATAATTTAAGGCGTTTACATCGTTTAATAAGAAAAGTTGAATTTCATAAATTAGTCCTAGCGATAAGTTAAAATTAAAGAAGGCAAATATCACGTTCTAAAGGTTAGAATTTAAACAAAATTTATTGTATTTATATGTATATAAACAGTCGCTTACCTAATACAATGTGACAAATATATACTTTTAATTAAATTTATAAAATCCTAGTAAATATTTATTTTGTTTATATTTTATATTAAACTTTTTATATTTTACTTTACATATTAACTCACCTATGGGATTTTGTAAAGAATAGCTATTTTGGAATACTTTTTTCCAAACGGGCACCGAACCCGCAATTTTCGGTTAAATAAGCCAAATACCAACCCTCTGAATTAACCCTCTAAGTTTAACGAAATATGCAAAAGTTTGTGTGATTAAATTAATCAGTATAAATAAAATAAGCATCCACAATTTTATTTTGAGATCTTGTGTTAGAAATAAATAACTAACTTTAACTTAATTATCACCCAGATATTGAAGATTCAAATTATAAACCAGTGTCTGAAAATTATGTTCAATATTAAATATTTTAAGAGTTTCTATATTGTCTATTTTAAACTCTAACTAAACTTATTTCTAAATTCGTAAGATAATATTCTATTATAGAATATTTAACAAAAACTAAATAGGTAAAAATATTTATTTGGACCATCCAATCAGAATAGAAGAATACCAAATGGTTTACATGGAGAAACATAAGGACATCAAACATTATGTAGGACAATTGATTTCATTTAAGGACCTTCGCGCAATGAAATGATTTCATAAAATTCTTCTACCAAATATTTTGATATTTTTATAAATTTTTAACATTCAACCATTACCATTCTTCTTAATTCTAAAAATTTGAAGTTTCTTAAAAAAATTTAGAATGAAAAACGTAGAGAAACACATTCTGAAAAATAATTCTCTCCTCGTCTAAGACCTCTTTCTGGGATGGTGTAGAATAATTTTAAAAAACTTTTAATTATTTTAAATTTATTTGTAATTAAACACACTCTCTATATTATATTCTATAATGTAGATAAGAAAAGTATAGAGCTTCCTTATATATAATATACATATCGCACATATAATTCTTAAACTACTACTAAAATTAAACTATAATCTGGTTAATCCCAGAATTCATTTTAAAAAAAATTTCAAAATAAAAACTAATACCAATTCACATATTTTTTAAGTATTAAACTTATAAGTTATAACATAACTATTACTATTATTTAATATTTTTTATATTTTTATTATTTAATTTTTTTTTGTAATTCCCCTATTTTTTTTTTTGTTTTGAATTTCTATTATTTTTTTTAAATCAAAAAAATCAAGGATTTTTACTTTATTATCCTTGGTCCTTTTTGAATTATATACTACAATTATTTGTTTTTAAAATATGACATTACAATCTTTTGATTATACAATAAAAATAAATTTTAATAATCCATTCGAGACGGAGACAACTCTTCAAGATATTTAACATATACAATTTATATATATATATATATATATAAAATTTATATATATAAACATATACATATATATATATAAACATAAATATTATGTGTACATTATGAATATCATGATTCTTTGATTCAATTGGCAGTTTCTTGTTCTCTATCTCTTTCTTTCATTTCCAGATTTTTTTTCTTGACTAAAATAAAGGATATAAAAAAAACAACAACTTTTTAAATGGTAGTTTTTATCTCTTTTACTCTTTTGTAAAAAAAAAAGTCCTTGTTAAAATTATGAAAAAAAAGAAAATAAAAAAAATTAAAAATTAAATTTTTTTTTTTTTCCTTCTCCTTTTATCTAAAGAACACTTTCGAAAAAATGATTATTAGTGTTGTAGTATCGTCTCAATCTCTATTTTTTCTTAAAAAAATAAAAAAAAACAAAAACACCAAAACACAATGATGAAAAGAATAAAAAGAATAGCAGTGTTTTTCTTTTCTAAAAATTACATAAAAAAAGAAAAAGACAAAAAAAAAAAAACAATTTAAAATGATGAAGAGAAAAAAAAAGCAGAAGAAAGAAAATATTGTAAAAATTGTTTGTTGTTATTTAAAGTGACAATATTTTTATACTTATTGTTGTTGTTTTTGTTGCTGTTGTTGTTGTTTTGTTTAATATTTAGTTATATGTAAACTAGGATGTCCTTCAAATGATATACGATACATATTAAATATAAATAACTATATAGTTTATATCAGTGAAGTATTTTAGGAGAGTGCAAGGTGTGCAATGCACACTCTGGAAAAAAATTATTTCTCCTCGTTTGAAAAATTTAATATTTTTTACATTTTTGGACACATACGAATGCACTTCATCACATTCTATTAAAAAACTTTAATAATTATGTAAATTTAAAATAATAAATAAGTAAAAACGTATTCGTCCAGTAATGGCTTTGTTTGTATGACAGCAGGTATTTTGTGTTTTAATAAAAATATATGTGCGAAACTATTAGTGTTCTTTTTTAAAAATCTTTACAAATTTTTCATTAATAATAATAATGCTCTGATTTGGAATGAAAAGAATTTAAGGACAATCCCCAAGTATAAGAAGAACACTAACTTTTAATAAAGTACTAGGTGAATGACATTTGCTTTCTCTGCTTCTATTGCAATCGATTGGTTAGCATAGTGATTAGAGTGTCTATTTTTTTTTGAGCAATTAAAACAAGAACCTACCAGCAAAGGATTTGTGACACAATTATGAAAAAATCATTTTTTTGACCAGTTTTTTTGAACTTCATACAAAAAATCGTCATAGGATCGTCGACAAATCGTCGAAGTATAGTTGATATTGTATGAACTCCTCCAAAACTCCTCCTACTTTGTCCAACTTCATTTGGTTTTAATTTTCATAAACAATAATTAATTCATTTAATTATAAAGAATTAATATTAAAGTTTTTTTGAACCACGCTTTCTTAAATTATCCGAAGCCGCCACTGTATCAGAAATATGAGTTCTTGTATATTTTTTTATGTTTATGTTTATTTTTCATTTTATTTTTTTATTCCATATTGTATAAGTGATATTTTGTTTGTAGTTAAAAATAATATTTATAAGATATTAAAAAGTTTTGCTATCATAAAAAAAACTACAAACAACAACAACAACAATAAATTTAGATAAATATAAATGTCCTGGACAATTCAGTTTTATACAAATCTTTAATATTGACTTTAAATATTCAAGGAAATTTATTATTTAATGCTTCATTTCATAATATATTTTCAAAAAAAAAAAAAAAAAAATAAAGAATGACCTCCATTTTTTTCAACTTGAGTTCAAAAATACTTTTGAAAAAACCTTCATTTAAAACGTTATACCGTTTTTTATGCAAGAATTCTTTTTTTCCGAAATAAATTCAAAGGACATTTTAAATTAGAAATTTTTTTTTTAAATTTTACAAATAAAATATAAAGAGATAGGGAAGAAAATTATAAAGGTAAGTAGCTATATAGATTATATTTATAAAGCAAGTACTTTTTTTTTAGAATTTACGGAGGATTTTTTAATTTTGGTTTTTTTTTTGGAAAGTGTAATATTACTTTGTGACACGTGGAACTTGACTTAAGAAACTTTTTAAAAGAAATTATTCTATAATATTACGTATTAAGAAGTATCAGAGTGTAATAATTTGATATTAAATAAGATTAATTTATGCATATTGGCCGAATGTTATTGAGTTATTACATTGGAAGGTTTTTTGAGTGGTTTTTGAGGTATGAATATCCTTTTGAAGACAACAATGCGCCTGAGGACGTACTTTTTTTATGGAAAGATCTTGTAATATCCTTAGTCAATGGTTCAAGCACAACAGATTCTATGCATGGGAATTTAAAATCCCACTTACTTGATACATTTAAAAAAGGAATATCTTTAATTGATTGTCCTTTCTGTCATTTAAATGTCCTCGTATTTAATTTTAAATATATTTGAGTGCTTTATTTTGAAAAAAAAAAATAGAGGTTTGCGTATGAGTGGAACAATTCCTTGATAAGTCCCTTTATTTTAGGTTGACTTTCTTATAACTTTTTATATAAGTCAAGGAAAATCCTATTTTCTATGATAAAAATTATTTTTAAAAATTTTTTGTATATATTTTTATACCCATATATAATCAAAGGGTGTAATAAATTTGTCATTAGGTTTGTGACCAGAATCGAAAAAAAAATCGATTTAGCTATGTATGTCAATCCGCCCATCCGTCCGTCCGTCCGTCCGTCCGCACGATAACTCAAAAACTAAAGGAGCTAGGATCTTGAAATTTGCACAAATTCGTTTTTTTGCAATAGCCGTCATCGCTATTTAAATCCAGTCATTTTGGTCTATGGGTTTGGGTAGCTGCCACACAACTTCTTTTTTTATATGAGTATTTCTCTGTACCTATTACAGCTACGTGTCTGAAATTTTTAAAGTAGTTTAATTTTATGGCCAAAGTTTCTGCAAAATTTGGTTGGTCTACTGCAAAGGGTTCGAGTAGCTGCCATACAACTTCTTAATTTATATGAGCATTACACTACACCTAATAAAGCTTGTATGTATGAAATTTTTCCAAAAGTGATTAATGTTTATAATAATAATGATATAATCAATGTTTATATAACGGTCATACGGGTATCCCAGAGTTGACACAGTCTACTCTACTACACTCTTCCTCGTTTATTAATAAAATGCGATCATGTACATATGCGTATTTACTTAAATAAATATAAATATTATATAATATTCTCTTATAAGCTTTCCATGATAAGTAAAAAAAAAAAATTGTTTACATACATATACTTTAATAATAAATTATAAAATAGGTATATACATTTTCATAAATATATTATATACTTTCAGATATGAAAAGTTAAGATATCTATTATGATTATAATATGAAAAAAAAAATGAAGAATAGCAACGCTAAGGAAGATATAAATAAAAAAAAAAAAAAAATTCAATTTGTTTTTTTTTCTTGTTTTTGTTTTTAGAATTTTCTTCGACTTTTCCTTTTTTTTTTTTTGTTTTTAAATTGATTTTCTTTGAATAGAAAAAAAAATTCAAGGAGTCTTTTCCTAAATTTTTTGCACGTGTAAGTATCTATACACTTACATCTTATATGATTTAATACCAGATCTTTTCTTTTCTCAAAAGGCCGCACATTTTTTTTGCTTTTGTATCTTATTTTATACGAATTATAAATTTATGATTGACAGGTGGAAAAGTTTATAAATTTTCTTTTATATTTTTTTTTTTTTTTTTATAAAAATTATACATAAATATATATTGAAAGTAAATGGATAAGTATATTATATATTTCATGGGTGAATTATACAATGTGGTTATTATACATAATTTAATTGGAAATCCTGTATTAGTACCTCTTTTACTTGAAGCAGTGGTGGTTGTAATTGTAGTGCAGTTTTTCTTACTCTAATTCAACTATTTCTATTTTAAATTCAAGTTTTCATTTCAAGTGCAAGTATTTCTGTTTTAAATGCAAGGATATCCTTTACAGTAAGCAACAATTTTTATTTTATTTTTTATTTTTATTTTTTTAAATGCAATTTTTCATTTCAACTGCAAGTATTTCTGTTTTAAATGCAAGTATTTGCTTTTCCTAAGTAAGTTTTTCATTTCAAGTGCAATTACTTTCTGTTTTAAGACTCAAGTTTTTCTTTTCAAGGGGAAACAACTACTTTCTAAGTACACGATTTACTCTTCAAATGCAAGTTTTTTAGAAACGCAATTTTAACAAAAAGTCCCTGGACCAGAAGAAGACAACTGCCTTTTTGAAGTTACAAGGACATTAAACTATGTAATTTAATTAAAACCCTAGTATTGTGGTGTTATGCAATAGTATAACCTTGGTATTGACTGTTCAATCAGGGTTTTACTTAGGTTTTAAATCGAAATGAACATAACTGTTTTAAGGCCTCTTCCATATTACAAACTTTGACCGCAACAAACACATGCTAGCAATATCTTGCATATTATATAATTTAAAATGTATACATACTTTTTAAACCATTTTTTGATATAATATCAATTTACATATTTTTGGTTATTTATTATATACCTATATTTCTTTTCAATTATATAATCACATATGTATGTATATAATTATATATAGGCATATTTTATCTTTATAAGGGTATAATTCTTGACTTTTCAAGTGTTTCTTAAAAAATTTGAAAAAAATTAGAAAAATCTTCAAAACAAAATTTATGTATAAATGATTAGTTATCAAAAAAAAAAAAAGGAATTAAAAAATATTTATCCCTTCGTTTTTAATATTTTTAAAAGGTAAAAGATTAAAGAAATTATTATAATGGATCAAAGATTTATACAATTTAAGTTAAATACTTCAGATACATATACATATAAATTTAAAAAAAAAAGTTAAAAAACAAATTTTAAAAGATAAAATATTTAAAACTGAAATTAGTAGTAAAATAATTCATATATAAATTAATTTAGCTTTAAACCGAAAGAGGTCAATGGAGAGAAAGCGAAAGATTGCCCAAATTTATGTTAAAAGAATTTAATCTAAAAGACATCATTTAATCTGATCCAAGATTTCAAATAATCGAAGGGTCAAACCTTTATCGTAAAACTGTAAATTTTGTTATAATAATAGTTACAGTTAAGTACTTAACAACAATTTTGTCTATTAATCCTTGATAATGGATTAATAATATTTTGGTTTGTGTACTGGATAGATCCATTATCTTGATCTAATTTTCATTTTGTGTCTGCAGCTTATGCTTCTTATAGGAGTAGGTAATACGAAAATTAAATAAAAATTCAAATTAAGAATTATTATATATATAAACAAAGAAAGTATTTTAGGTACATCCGTGAAATATTTAATTCTAATCTCTCATTCTTCTTTCCATAAGTAAATTGTATTATGCAATTTATAACTTAAATGCAAATTTAAATAATTTCAATCTTCTCATATTTTTTGGCACTTTAATAATTGGATATGCTATCTTATATACTCATATTTTATTCATAAAATAATTTGTAATTTAATTAATAACCATTGTTGCAAAAATGAAATATTTTAAAAATTAATAACATAAAACAAAAACACGAAAATTCAATATCCCATTATTATTGTAAATATAATAAATTTTAAAGTTTCTGGCCTATTATTCATGACCCATAACATTTATTAAGATTTTATTATTATAATAAAATTACACACCAGAATATAATACACTCAAAATATTAAATATAAACAGATACAATACACAGTGTCCCCACATTTAACTGGTTATAAATTAACTATTTTACGGTATTCAAGTAAATTTTAGCGAAATTTTACTCAAACTAAATAAAAAGTACCGAATGATTTCCTTTTGAGTGAAATTATTTCAAATGAGTGGAAATATGAATCATGTAAAAAAGTTGGTGATTTTCAAATATATCGGTACTTACATAAATAAGTTACTGCTTCACAGTTCCGCATACTTCAAAAATATTCAGTAAAATTCAAAAACTATTACTAGTACTGGAAAAAATATAAGTTCCAGTGAAAATAATGATATTGCTACCCACCAACGTTTTTCCAGTATCAGCCATTATGCTTATCAGTTTCAATTAGTAATTACCAGCATCAACCAGTACTTACGGGTATCAATAAGTACTTACAAGCATCAACCGGTACTTATGATTCTCAAAAAGTACTTACGAGCATCTACGGTTATCAATAAGTATTTGCAAGCATGAACCAGTAATTACGATTATCAACAAGTACTTATAAGTATCAATCTGTAATTACGAGTATCAACCAATACTCAAGAGTAATAACAAATGGAAATTTTCCAAAAAATTGGATACTATATCATTGCCAAAGACTTACCATAATATCTGTTTTAAACTCTTCAATACTTATAAACCAAAAAAAAAATCATATAAATCAGCGCTAGTGATTTTCAAGTACATGCAGTACCAGTCAAGTACAAGTAACGATTACTGGAATAAAAACTTAGTAAAATTTTAAATTCTTATACTGGTACTGAAAGGTATCATCAAACTTTCAGAATGTTTTATAATTAAAAAAAACTCACACATATCTCAGTACTCGTAATAGTTTCATTTCGTTTTTAATTTTTATCTGTTTTTTATTTTGCCTTTAACACCCTGTACATATACTTTACATGTAATTAAATCATTAATAATGAAATAACATTTAATGGTGTACTTTAAAAAAAAAAAAAACCAAACTTTATTTTTGGTAATGATTAAAATAAAATTATACTTAAACTGAGTTGGAGAAAATAAATCGAATATAAATCTACAGAGGGAAATTACTCTTGATAGTTATTTCTTGTTTTTTTTTTTGTAATTCTTATTTGCAAAATATTTAAAAAAATATTCACATCGTCATTATTATTTTTGCAATTGAGTAAAATATTATGTTTCCTCATTTTGTATATATATATATATATATATATATGTACATATATATATTTTAAATGGAATTCGCCTGTTAACGCTGATGAATAAGATAGATTAATGAAAGTTGCGAATCAATAAATTTTGTACAGTTTCATGATAATATTATGTACTCTTATATAATAATATGTATGTGTATATTAGTATTTAACTTATGCACTATAAATTTTAAATGGCAGGATATTTTTTGTTTTTGGGAAAATTAACAAAATAAAAACACAAAATAAAAAAGGATGAAATTGTAAGTTGATTATAAAGTATATGCCATTAATGGCTATATAAATGTTATGTAACATTTTTTTTTATTGAATCACGATTTAATTTTCTCAAAAACTGTTCAAAAAAAGAAAATTGCTTAATAAAATTAAAATGAATATAATTTTTTTTTTATTTTTAATTAAAATTCCTGAAAGGTATTTTTACATGAGTGTTGAAAATATATTGATAATTTAATAATGTATTTGTAATATATGAATATAAGGATATCGTACCAGAGGAGAGTTTTGATTTAATAAGATTTTTATTCGTGGAATTCTTTATTACGCAACAGACTTTTAAAATTTAAAATTTTGAAATTTGAAAAGGCCTTTATAAAATGAGTTTTGGAAATATGCATTATTAATTAATTACAACAGATTAGTGTTTTGATATTTAAATATAAAATTCGTTAATTTTTCTAATCAATTATTACTAAGATTTGACATATTTTGGCGCCATTGTACTATTTACAGGTGATGAAAAAAACCAAAGGTTTTTAAAAAGCACATTTTCAAAATTATATAGGGTTTCATACTGAGTAACACTCTTATCGGGTTTGAACCAACAAAGACTTATTTGATTGGTGATAAATAATTCAGACAGGGACAAGGTAAGTTTCAGAAACTCGTAAATAAATCAAATTATTATTTAAAATCAAATGGGTTTTTTATACCATAGAAATTATCAACTTACACCATTGATAGCTTCAATTTAAACTCTGGAAGATTTTGATTATAATTTAGTGCATGTGATAAAATTGACAAAGCTTAAATGAAATTGAAAAAAGACTCACATAGAAATCACAAAACTATGTATAGAGCTCAAATCATAGTTTTAAGAATTATAATAAGTTCTAAAACTTATATAAAAGAATGATTTAGAACCCTTCTATTCTTCCTTAGATAAGTCTACTAAAGTTGAGTTCTTGAGATTATAATTTCGATTCAATTCTTTTTTCTATTCTTTATTTAATGCGCGGTTACAAATTATTCACAATTCAGAATTAAACAATTATTATAAATATTTGTCCAGAAAATGGGGTCTAACAAACGCATTTCATTAAATTTGTTTTGTTAGATGTGTTCAATTTTTTAAAAAAAAAGAAGGGATTTTAACTAACGACCCCAACATTTCTTGATTGATTTTTCATCAAATTTAAAACATAGAAAAAGTAGACTACATCACAAATTCATCTTCAAATTTTTGCAATACAATAAGAAATTATATGAGTCATTTTGTTTTTTTTTTTTTGTGTATCTATTACTAGAATCGAAGCATAATCTGCGTAATACAAAATATAATGGTTGCAATTTTATTTAAGAAAATGGTAGTGATATACAATATATGAATAATGTATATAATGAAATTAGAAATAGTTCTTAATTAGAAAAACTTTGTCTTTCAATTGACCTTCCGTCATTCTGTGACGGGCCAACAGCTAGCTAAAATATAATTATATTAAAATATATACTACCGAAGTCTCTTTCGATTAAAAAAATTTTTAAACAAAGCTAGTTCTTCGCTTTTCAATTTTAATTCAATCATTGTGCTTAAATGAAATTTAACTTATCAATGTGATCTCTAGTTTATTTGATATTGATTCAAGATATCAATTTCTTCTTCTTAAACTCATTTTCATTTTATTTTTTAAAATAAAATCTTAAGAACAACAAAATGTTGTACACTCAATTTTAAATATTTTTTTCTTGTACAAATAGACATTCATGTATAAATTATTACTGTCACTTATCACTTATTGTTTATCTTGATACTTATATCCCCTTTATTTTATATTCTGTATTCTGTATGTACACATACTAATGGAATAAAACTTTTCATTTCTTTTAAGAGAATTTAATGAAAAATACTCAAGTTGTGTGTTTTTCGTATTCCTTGCTTTTTCAATCCAACCCTCCATATAAGCAAGAAGAAAATTCATCATGGTTCTAAGAAGTACATAATTTGTAGAATTAAATGAAAGTTTACTTAAAAGACATTGAAATGTATTGTGTCTTGATTCCTCAAGAATTTATGGCGGCAATAATATAATATATTTTATAATTTAAATAAACACATAAGCTTTTTTGATTCTTGTTATTTATTTTTATTTTTAAATAAAGGGTTATTTTTTTAAATTGGAAGACTTTGGGAAAATGTCGTAATAAATTTTTTTCGTAAAATTGTTTTTTTTTTTTAAAACGATTTTATTTTGTAAGCATTTTTTTTTTAAATTTTGTTGAATGGTGAAATTTTATTGAGATGCTCCTGTGCTTTTGTTTTTTAAAAAGTTAAACTAAAAATGGTTTTTAGTCTTTTCTATAATGGTTTTTTAAAAATACGATTCTTGATATTCTTGGAAAATAATAATTAATGGTTTATGGTTGTAATTTTCTTAATAAATATTTTTTATTATATTTATTATTTATGGCACATATTTTCCAGCTTTGAATGTTTGGAATAAACAAGTGATGAAAAAAACCAAGGGTTTTTAAAAAAGCACATTTTCAAAATAATATAGTGTTTCATACTGATTATTTTATCGGAGTATAATGTTGAAGCTTCAATATTAACGTTTTATTAAGGAAATATATACGTTGGTGACTAAGTTACTACTTACTTATAAAAACCGTAATTTTTTTAGTTTTTAAGTCCTAATAGCCCCTCTATGGGGAAGGTTGCCCAATTTCTTAAGGATCTAATCCTCACTACTCCCCTTCCCCCAACTTTTTTAGGTTTAAGAAATTAAATTGTAGAATTCACAAAATTTGGAATTTTATTTTGAATTTTACTATATAAGCAAAAACTGACTATATGGTTAAAACTGACAGACACTTTCTTCAATTTAAAGAACCACTTTTGAATTTAAGAAAATCTTTTAACATATGTTAAAGTATAATGTAGGACCTTAAAATTTTGTATATCAACAAAAAAAAATTTGAACGGGTATTCAAGTTACAGGTGTTTAAAAATAGCAAAATTTCAATTTTCGAACTCTTATAGCTGCTAAACAAGGGACGCGACAAAAAAATTTTGTTAACTGACTCCTACTAATTTTTGAAGTTCTAACTTCTACCAAAATTCCAAGACCCCAGCTGGAACCGTTTAGGAGATATGTGGGGCCAAAAATTTTGCAAAAATTGAGTTTTGCATAATGATAAATTTTAGTACCGTATGGCAACCCTGTACATTTAACTGATAAATTTTTGTAAAGCCTAAGAATGCAGCTCTCTTTTACCGTTTTTAGATTGAAAATATAGCTAACAAAACTCTTATTATATCAATTTAAATATAGGGCTTTTTTGAAATTTGCGGGGGCTGTAGCTTCGTTACCCTTTAAAATTAAGAAAAACCTTTGACATATGTTGAAATATATTTAAAGAGCTTTCAATTTTGCAAATCACAAAAAAAAAATTTGAACAGGTATTCAAGTTACAGGTGTTTAAAAATAGCAAAATTTCAATTTTCGGGCCCATATAGCTGCAAAACAGGGGACGTGACAAAAAAATTTGTTAACCGACTTCTATTTATTTCTAAGGATCTAACTACTCCCAAAATTTCAAGACCCTAGCTTGGCCCGTATAGAAGATATGTGTAGCCAAAAATTTTGCAAAAATTGAGTTTTGCATAATGGTAAATTTTAGTACCGTATGGCAACCCTAAAGATTTGTCTTTTAAAAATTTATAAAGTTTATAAAACCAGCTATCTTCTGCCGTTTTTAGATTGAAAATACACCTAATAGAACTCTTGTTATAACAATTTGAATATAGGGCTTTCCCCAAATTTGGAGGGCTGCAGCTCCGTAACGGGTGGGGCTACAGAAAAAAATTCTTCTACGAAATAATTTTTTTTGTAATACCTACTCGTGGTTAAAATTTCTTTTCTCTATTTCAAACGATGGAAAAGTTTTT
The DNA here is from genome assembly GCA_963082915.1 of Dolichopus griseipennis. Taxonomy (NCBI): domain Eukaryota; kingdom Metazoa; phylum Arthropoda; class Insecta; order Diptera; family Dolichopodidae; genus Dolichopus; species Dolichopus griseipennis. The sequence goes on from OY720442.1 coordinate 11,350,988, forward strand.
GTAAACATACGGACAGACAGACAGACAGACAGACAGACGGACGGACGGACAGAGTGAAACTATATAGGCACATTTTTACAAAATTTTTTGAAAATGTGCTAAAAAGATATTCTATAATATTTTAATATATTTCTGCTTTTGTTAAAAACTAAGGCAACTTGAATTATTAAAAATCAAAATATTTAATATGGGTATTAAATAAATATAGAAGCAGAAGTCAAATAAGTCAAATTTTATTCTTTAGTTAAAAAATTTTGATTTACTCGCGTTATTTTGAAAGAAGATGGTATTATAGTATATGGTACATATATATAGTATATTATGTATTATGAAAATTGAGACATGTAAATGCGCTATAAATAGAAGCCGGTCCAATTCGGCAATCGTTACGGAGTCATTTTAAGTGAAAGTAAAGGCATTTTTATCAATATAATCACTTAAAGGAAAGAAGAGTTTACTTTGATCCATTTCTTACTTGAAGTAATCACTATTGCCTAGAAAATTTATTTTAATAATTGACTTGTACTTATATTATATAGTTGTAGACTTTTAAAAATAAATTTAGAAATAAGCTTGCTCCTAGGAGAGGACCAATGAAAGAATTCAATTCAGTGGTTCACCTATTTCAGTCAGTGGTACACCTATTTCAAAAGTGAGTCTTCAAATTTTAGGAGAAGTTAGATCCTCAGAAATAGTTAGGAGTCGTTTAGGAGTCGTTTAATTTTTTAGTCGAGTCCCCGGCCTATGACTTACAAGGGCTTTTAAATTTAAATTTTGCAATTTTTAAACACCTGTAACTTGAATACCTGTTCGAATTTTTTTTTACAAATATACAAAATTTAAACCTGCAGTATTATACTTCAACATATGTTAAAGGTTTTTCTTAAATTTGAAAGTAAGGATTAAGCTTTGATAGGTTTAGAACCTACAAAAAATGCAAAAGTGTGGACAAGAGGGGGTTGGGAAGATGCTTGAGAATCATCATAAGTTTGATTAGCTTCTTGCATTTGGGAACCTTCGCACATTGAAGTTCTATTAGGACTTAAAAATTAAAACTTTTATGTTTTTATAAAACAGTAACTTATTCACTACTGATGTATGTTTTTCCAAAATTAAATGTTAAAATTAAAGCTTCAACGTTATATTTCGCAATTGTTAACAGGTTTTCTTGAGTGCATTGGAATTTTATTCTAAGTATTGATTTCACTATTATTCATAATTAATAATTTGATGAAATAACTAAATTATAATTTATTTTTATAAAATATATTTCCATAAAAATAAATGATAAAAAGTCAAAAAAATTTTGATTACCAAAAAACCAAATAACCTATCAAAAAAATATTTATTTTATTATTTTGATCAGTTATTAATAAGTGCTTAGTGCAATACAGATATTCTAAAACTAACTACATTAATGATGACTTCTTATAATATTCGGAATTTATTTATTTAATTGCGAAAAGTTTCTTGAAATAACTGAATTTTAGAGTTGAATAAGAAAATAATATTGGCGATCATTTAAAGGTACAATTTTCATCCCGTCAAAATCGAAGACTTTTTTATTATTTTTTAAATTATTTAAATTTTTATAGTATTAAGGTTTTTTTAAATTTCTTTAAATTAGAAATCCGTTAAAATAAAATTTTAAAAACATTAAGTTATAGAATACGTCACTTTCAAGCAATTCCACATTTCACCTATTTTTTTTTTTCTGCTTTCAAACTGATTTGCGGTTTTTTTCTTATTTATTACCTGTGCAGTATTTAAAATTGAATACTTATTCTTTATTTTTTTTATTTTTCTCTTGTGAATTTATTTTAATATTTAAATTATTTTTTTTTTTAATATTTTTATGACAGTTTATAACATAGTTAAACAGAAAAGTAAAAAATATTATAACCGCTAGATAAATGTTTCTAAATTCGAATATCAAGAACATGTCTTAATTTTCGTTCTTTTGTATTTATATTCACGCCAAAATTCTAACTTTGTGGGTTGGTATAAAAATTTAGGGCATAACTTTTTTTCAAAATAAAAATTTAAAAACAAATATAATAAGATGTCATTTAAATTTAGGTATGTGTCAGTTGTCCTTGTTTCGTGTCTATAATGTTTTACTCCAATAACACAAGAGAATTTAAGTTATTTATTTAAAGTTTTGACAGATGTCATTTACCTTTCAATATTAAGTCGCTGTTTTGTACCATTAAAGTACTCTTTTTTTTAAAACGATTTATTTATTTAACATTATATTTGATTCTAAGGGGGAATTGTAATGAAAATTACATTTTTCATTATAATTGCATACATTCATACATTCAATTTTATTTTTATTGCAAACATTCTGAACTCAAACTTTAATAAGAATAATTGCATACTTTTCGGCTAATCAAAAATATAGTTAAAAAATTAAGCCTTCTTTAAATTCTGAATAATAAAGAAAACAGATCTTAATATAACAGATATTGTTTTAATTGTTTATGTATATATTTAAGTTCAACATATAACGTCCTAATTATGACATGGATCCTACTTGTATCTGCTGTTTAACTAGAAAATATGTAAATTGGATTAAAGTGAGGATTTCTTCTATTTATTTTGTTTGGTATTTAAAATTTTGTATTTACAAAATTAGTCAGCTTTATTTCTAAATTTAAATAGCAATCCTTAAAAATTTATTTAAAATTTCATAGGATAAAAATTTCTCCTAAAGATATGCAATGAAATCATTCAAAGTTCTGTTTCTTCATTTGTTAAATAAAATTTACTGTAGAAACAGTTTTAGTATATTGCCAAATTAAAAGTTGCTGGGGTTTTTTAGACTCCTAAGTTTTAGAACTATACTCTTATTATGGAATATTTGTAACTTCTCCAGCATTCAGAAGATGTAAATTTTACAGCCACAAATAAAGTTATAATTTTTCACACATTTATAACTAAATCTCAATGCTTTTGATATTCCACTTATATTGTAATATTAATAATTTATTTTATATATTATTCTTTTTGTATTCTTTTTTTAAGTATATATTCTATATATTGTTATTTAATATAAAATTCTACTTATTTGTAAGTTCTTTTTAGAAAAATATTTTAACAGTCACAAATAAAAACTCAAAACTACAAAAAAAATATAAACTATTTTACAAAAAAATAAATAGAATAGAAATCATACCACCATTAGCGTGCAATAAACATCCTTTGCATACACTTAAGATTCACTTCTTCTGATATACAAGTATACTGTGTATATAAAAAAAAGTATTCTTTAAGAAAGAGAGGTTAAACAAAGAAAAGGAAAAGGAAAGAAAAACAGAGTTTTTCCGTTATGTTTTTTTTTTGTATGTGTGTCAAGGCAGGAAAACGATTCATTTGAGAAATGAAAAATTTATGAATAAATAAATACTGCAGACACACTATGGATATTATATAATATGTATGCAAGTCAATACATAATATGTTTGTAAATATATGCATGCAAATAAAATTTTGTGCTGTAATGGTGTATATATTTTTATAATACATATATATATATATATATATTCATAATGTACATATATATATATATGTATATAAGACTCATTATTTTTCGTTTTTAGCTAAGAGTTTTTCTTATTTCAGAGTTTTATTTACAGTTTTTTCCTTTCCTTTTGGCATCATTATGTGCGTTTTTAGTTTTGTGTTTTGCTTAAAATGTGGGTGCATAAATTTTCATAAAAAACTTTACTTGTTTTTTCAAAGTGTTTTTTTTTTTTGTTTTTTACATTAAAGAAAAAAGAAAAATTTGTTTTTAAACAGACTGTATCGCTATTACTTTCTTTTGATATAGCTATAAACTTAAGGTATAAAATTCTAAGGTCATCGATGGGATACTAAATAAAACTTGCGTTAAGCCCTCGGTGAGTCAACAGTAAACTTTCCGAAGATGGTTCAAATCCTATATACTCATCGACTAAAATAAAAACGCACTCATCTGATGTAAACTTAGAAATATTTTCAAAATTTTGAAGAACTTCATTGATAAGGAACTTTTATTATTATTACTTAATAAGTTAAGAACTCGAACTTTCACGTGAATTGTTCAAACCAGAGCATATCTAATAACAAAAATATCATAAAATTATATAATTATATCATAATAGTTTATATCGTAATATAAAACAAGATTTAATAAAAATATAAAAATAACTCTTGTGTAAGATAGTAGATGGCGCTCAAAAACAACACTTGTGCATATTATACATACAATAGCTACTGCCAAATAATCAACGGCTTAGTGAATATAACGGTTAAAGAAACTGAAACGTAGTTTAAATAGACCTAATCAATAGTCCATACTTCTTAAAGAAATGGAAAAAGGAGAAAAAAATGTATATTGTCATCTATTTCCAGTTTACCAAATGTCACTCAAACGTAAATTGTCAAATTTCTGACTTACGAATGTAGTTTAATATTTAGTGAGATTAAAAAAAAAATTAGTGAAATTCCCTGGTAATCATATCCATCATAAGTGATACAGAACGTGTTAAAACCAGAATACGTCAGTTATTTTACAAAAACTATATTTCACTTGTAAATTGCAATTACAGTACCGGTAGAAATTTTGTTGTCACAAAGAAAAACTATAAATGAACTTTTTGAACTTTTTTTTGATTTTAGTGTATATTCGTTAGCAAAGCAACATAAATTGTTTTTAGAGTAAATTCATGAAGTGTTATATAATCATGCCACTTTTTTTTTAAAGTGTACCAAAGAAAAACTACAAAAAAAAATAAAAACAAAAACAAAAATATTATGTATGTAACACTTTTTTAATGAACAGAAACTTTGAATTCGTTTAACTTTATATACATAGGCCCACACACGTTTAGGTTTTAAATGATTTCCAGAAAAAAAAATACAATATTTAAGGAAAGTAAAACAAAACTAAAAATTAACAATAAAATATTGTTATGTCTCTTGGGTCAGTCACCTGTCAACTACCAAAAAAAAAAAAATTATGTATATAAATATTTATATATATATATCTATTATGTTATCTTATATTATTATCTTTTACTTAAATTTTTATTTTTGGTTATTTATAAGATGTGTATAAATATATATAATTATATTTTTGTAGAACTTTATAAATAAATAAAGAGGTACTGATGTAAAGAATAGAATAAATTATAGTTTAAGATATGAAACGAAATCCCTGGTTTCTATAGTTACTGGATAATTTTGTATACAAGACAAGAATAAAGAAATCAATTCAAACTTTTAGTTGATTAACTTAATAATTGATTTTGAATGAAAACTTTTTTATACTATTATTTAAACAGGTAAACATAGGTACAAGATGTGTTTGTATCAAATATTAACACTCTAGAGTCTAGAACAATCGGAAAGTTATTAGAAATGTTTAATATCAACGTTTTAATATCTAAATTGGTCTAAGTTTATTTCACATACAATAACTAGTACTCATACTATGAGAATATGTAGAAGGAAACTAAACCTAATAATATTATATCGAATGTCTTAAATCGAATGTCTTAAATCGCATTCCAAATTCTACTTATTTATAATATTTATTTATTTATTTACAGTTCCATATCACGGACAATGTCATAAGTAAGTGATCCGCCTTTCCTTTTCAAGGGTGTCAGTTAATTTTATTTTATATTTTGGTACCTATGAACTATTACAATATCAACTATAAATTATATGTTTTTATTAGATATAATTTGATCGGGATTCGAACCCGAGACTTTTCGATTCAAAAGCCGTCACTCCAATCACTGATCTGTCAGTCAGATTATAAATTTAATTTTATTTTTAAACTACAAGATATTATAAAAAATATTTTAATTAAAAACTGAATTTTACCAAAAATTTGTGATATCTGTGAGTTATAAATATAAATTAAAATTTTTCGCAAAAATATTTTAAAACCGTTATTAAATATAATTTTAAATTAAGTCTGGTATTGTTAAGCAATATGGGGATTAGAATGGCAATGTTAGTTTTAGTTCAGAAATTAAATAAATTGTAAGATATTCAATATATTTTATGGAATGCATATTTAAAACTATAAAATAACTGTAAGTCTCTTATACATGTGTTTAAAATAATAATTATTAAAAATTAAAATTCTTGAAAAACTCATTACCTATTTGAATTTTTATATAACTTATATTATACTTTATGATACCTACTCACTAAAATAATAAGAACATAAATATCATTGTAAATTTATGTTAGTTATAAATTTTAACACTTCAATTTCAAAAATATAAGAGCATTCTTTACATAATATTTTCATAAAATATACTTATGCTCAAAATAATACACGTCATACTATTAAAAATAGTGTACTAGTTAAAAAAAACACACCTATTATATAATACCTATATATTTTCTAAACTATTCTTTGAAAATTTTTGACCCATCACTAATAAAAAAAAAACAAAAACAAACAAAAAAAAAAATTTAATTGGATATAAACAAAATTTCTACCACTTTCTATTTTTTTTTTTGTTTGTGTTTTAAAAGTACAGGTACTCTACACTTTTACTCTCTGAACTCACTCTAGTATTTATGAAAACGTGAAATTTTTATTTAAAAATATAATATTAATTTTTATTTTGTATACACATATATACTCGTACATAATAAGTCTATGTAATAAGTATGTATAATATTATAATTATGTAAGAGGTTTTTTTTTTGTTCAAAAAGAAAACCATAAAAAGAAAAATGAAAGATTGAAAATTGTTTTCCTTTTTATTTTAGAAAATAAAAATTATTAAATAATTTATAATGAAAATATAAAAAAAAAAAAAAATATTGCATAATTATGTTTTCTTTTGTAAATTTTTTTTTATACAAAAGAAAAGTTGAAAATATTTTTTTTTTTTTATTTTAAATTAAAAAAAGTGTAGAGTACCTACACTTAATATTTAATAAGGAATATACTTTAGTTAATAACTATACGGTACTGGTTAAGTGATAAAATTTCATCAAGGACGACTTTATAATAATAATATTATTATACTGAATATGAAATATTTTCAATTTCAGTTTGTTTGTATACTTTTGTGTTATAAAATTTAAAAAATTTAAAAAAAATTTAACACATTTAGTCCCAATGTAATAAATAATGGAAACATAATATAGTATATAATCAAAAATGTTTGAACTATCGTTTAGTAAATAGTATTGCATAAATTATTGAGTAAATTCAAAAATATCTCCTGCCTTCATCTTAAAATTTTATTAAAGCCCTTTACGACAATGTATCCAATTTAAAGTTTTTAAATGGTATCAAATATTATTGCAATAACGTCTTGCTTTTTTCTTATTGTTCGACATTTAATTTAAATAAAAACAGTTTACTTAACTGGAATTCCATTATCTTACTCTGTACATGTTGCTGCGCCCCTGAATGTGTTTTTAATTGTGGATGATGTTATTAAAATAATTGAATAAAAAACTGCAAATCTAATTAATAGTTACAGATTGTAAACGGTGCCGCAATAGGTTAACGGAATTCGATATAAAAATTTTTTTGAAACTTTCGTTTTATTAAAACAGTACTGCGCAAAATTGGACATAAGTAACTTCCAAATTTTTTTTTAGATTAATCGTCGTGCAAACATGGGTTAACAACTTCGAGTTATCGTGTTATAGTTTTTGAGTTATCGTGCAGACGGACGGACATACAAAGCTAAATCGATTTATTTTTCGATTCTGATCCGATCCATACACTTGAGTCTACATCTACCTATATAGTCATACGGGTATAAAAAAGTTATGTTCTTGTACGTCAGCCCTAACTTGGTCTCAAAATGGTAAGCCCAGAAATACTCAGCTTTTCCAGAACCTTTCATATTAGGTTCATGGCTAATGAAAACTCTAAATATTACTTTGCCCAAGTAACGTATGACTGTATTGAAAATCAAGTATTATACAAGTATTTCAATTTACTGACATTAAATGTAATTTAACACTCTGTACTAACACTCCAATAAATCCAACACATTATTATGTCAGTGGTACACACGTCTTATAGCACAAATATAATTAATCATCATCCTAGGTAGTACAGAGAACAAAATAAACAAATTTTTTAGTAAAAAAATATTTCAACATTTCAATTAAAAAAAAAAAAAAAAAAACAAATGTTTATGTTTAAAAAATTCAGAAACAAAAAACAACAAACAAAAAAACATCCATGACAGTTTATATACACATCACAAAAATTCAAAAGGAAATTATTATTCTCTTTGTTTTCATGTTTTTTTAATTATTACAGGACAAACGAATGTTTTTTTTTTGCTGTTCTTCCGTTTCATTTAAGTGTTACCATGTTATTGTCATTTGGTTCTTCTGTTATTGACATGGTATTATTTTTGTCATAGGTAGATAAACAGATACTCAACTTAAATTAAAATCAACATTTTTATTCAAACGAATATTTACAGTAATTATAAGTGAGTATGTAATATATGTATATTATACATAGAGATTGTTATTCGTACAAGTTAAATGCATGAAATTTTTGTATGTATGTATGTTACAACATTATTTACAATATCAAAATAATGTTATACTTAATGTATTCGGATGCATGATAAATTTCCTGGAATTTTGATACGAGATAATTTTTCTCTTATTATTAGAGAATAGCATTTATCACTAGTGTTGAAAAATACAATAAAAACGTAACATACTCAATTTTTATGTAATAGCAAAATATAGTTGAAGACTACATCCTAAATGTATGCAAAATTTTAAACTGCAAATAACATTTTGAGAAATATACTTTGAAAAGATGCAAAAGATAGCTAGAGATTTTAATATTTGGAATAAAATTTAGTAATAATAGAAAAAGAAGAGAAAAAAGCTAATTCTTAAAAGTTATAATTAAAAATTGAAAACTAAAACAACATAAAAAAGTCATATCAATATTATTATATAAAAACATGAATTTCAAGATTAAAAATTTTTAAATATTTAAATTAAATTATACATATGGTAAATATTAGTATAATATTTAGTTAACAAATCAAAAAAGTATTTTCAAAATTGTAAATTAGAAAAGATGTAGTATAACTTTAAATATCTTACACAATATTTTTATAAAAACGTAAATATAGGACTTTTTTCATTTCAGACATCCACGCAAATCTAATTATAGGACTTGGAGCTCTATTTCCGTAACGGATGGTATAACAGAAATAGTTTTTCAACGTTTGCAATATCTGCCCGTAAATAAAATTACTTTTTTTTATTTTAAATAGTTTAAAATTTATGAAAACCCACCGACTGACAGTGTGCAACTGTGTATAAGCACATGAGTCAAAATTTTTTGAAATGTGCTACAAAACGTATAGTATTATGTAATTTTTAATATTGTATGTACTTAATATATTATACGAATAGTCACTTAATTATAACCAATTCAGTAAACCTGGAAAAACCTTCTATTGAAATAGCTCCCCAGAAGATTTAATATATGGTAAATAGTAATGAATATATTTTACCGTTGCATGTATATGAAAAATCTCTTATAGCTAACAACTTAAAATAATTTTTGTATAAAAATTTTTACATTTCCTTTATATTTTTTAACTCTCAATTTAATTAAAACATAAATTATATTTATCTTTATTTATATTTTTTTTAATTTTAAATTCAAATAAATTTAAAATTTTTCAGTCCAGTTATTATGAAAACCAAGAACAAAACGACACATATAATTTTTTTATTCTTTTGTATTATACGAGTACAATTACTGACACAATTTTTGTATCATGCAATAAATTCGTGTGTTTTTTTTTTGCTGTTCAAAAACTAATTTAGCGAATAACTCAAAAATGTATTTCAATTTTTTTTTTTCTCTCTTCATGTTTTTTTTTTTTAATTCTCTCACTTTTTCTAGTTTTTTTTTTTTTTATCTAGGTAAATAGATTCGTTTATTTTATATATTAAAATTATTTATTTCATTTATATAAAAAAAAAAAAAAAAATTATCAATACACATTTTATTTTTAATGCTTTGTTTTTTGTGTTTGTATTTGTTGTTGTTTATATCCGTGCATACATATATGAACATCGGGTATATTAAAATTACTCCTCCGTTTGTAGCGCATCGAAATAGACGAGCTAGATATACTGTCAAGGATGCGTATCGAATCAGCATCGAAAAGTGAATCGATCTAGCTATGTGTGTCCGTCCGTAATTTTTAGACAATTTGTAGGTTCCCTATTGTTTTTGGTTAAAATAGGATAAAGGCTTCGGGTAGCTGCCATGCAAATTTTTCGAAATTATATGAATATTTTCAAAATTAATAACTAAATCGAAACCAAATATAAAAACAAACAAAATGTAGTTAATTTATTAATCGATTCATGGTGTAGTGGTTAGGACATGAGACTTGTAGCCAAAATGTCTCGGTTCGAATCCAGGCTAGAGAAATTTTTTTTTTTTTTAAATTCATTTTTTGTATCTATTTTTTTCTATTTTCTTTTTAATAAAATATAATATGTATTTATTTTATGAATGAAAAATTTTATTTTATAGAAAATTTGACAGCAAACTCTCATTTATATTAAAAATTTATAAAAAAATTCAAAACAAACAATTGGTATTGCAACTATAATAATTTAAAAAAAAAATTGAGGTACACAAAAAATTGATGGCTTAGTGGTTAGGACGTCGATCTTTTAATTGAAAAATGTGGGTTCGAATCTCGTTCAGAGCATATTTATTTTTTAAATTCATCTTTTTTTTTAATTAATTTTTTTTTTTATTCATTTTTTTTGTAATTAAATATAAAAAAACAAATATTTTGAATTTTCTGTCAAACAGTTGAATTGCAATATATGAAATTCTTATTTATTTAATACATAATAGTGTACGCACGGGTATCTAAAAGTTGACAAGGGCAACTATAATCTTTCTCGTTTTTTTTTTTACTTAATATTATATTTGTTATTTTAAATTTATTTAATTTTTTTTTTTTCATGTAAAAACTTTTTACAGGTCTTTTTTTTGTTTTTGTAATACTCTTAGTTATTTTTTGCAGATACAAAAACAAAATTAACACCATATTGAAATCTAGGACAAACGTTATTTGTCTCTTGTTTTTTTTCTGTTGATAGTTTATTTTAGTTGTTTTTTTTTTAAATTTTGAAATAATACTTTTCAATGGACGTAATTTATTATTTACAAAAAACATTAACTATAAAAAAACCAAAATAAACAAAAAATGGAGTGAAGTTGTTTAATCGCTAATAAAATAACAGTGAGTGTCATAAATATGAATTTAATAAACAAAAATGTTAGTCCTTTTTACAACATTTTTAACTGCGTCAAACTTGTAAAATTGTTATCACAACTTTGGAACCTATTTGACTAAATTTACAATTCTACAATTTACAAATAATTTACACTAATTTGTAAATTTTATATAAATTTATAATGCATTTTTATACCCGTGCATACATATATGACATCGGGTATATTAGATTTGCTCCTCCGTTTGTAACGCATCGATCTAGACGAGCTAGATATAGTGTCAAGGGTACGTATCGGCTCAGAATCGAAAAATTAGTCGATCTAGCTATGTGTGTCTGTCCGTCCGTCCGTCCGTCCGTCCGTCCGTCCGTCCCTCCGTCCGTCCGTCCGTCCGTCCGTCCGTCCGTCCGTCCGTCTGTGTGTCAGCACGATAACTCAAAAACTAAAAGAGCTACAGTTTTGAAATTTTCACAAAATATTTTTCAATCAATTTCTAGGTTCCCTATTTTTTTTGGTTAAGATCGGACCAAAACTTCGGGTAGCTCTCGAACAGCTAACTTTTTTAACTCCAATATTTTCATACAAAAATTTTAACATGAAGTATTTAATATGAAATTATATGAATTTTGTTTGTTTTTGTTTTTTTTTTGTTTTTGTTACAAAAAGTAGATAAAAAGTAGATTTCGAGTTAGAATTTCATATGATTTAAATGATGCGTAGTTTATTTAAGATAAGCAAAAAAAAAGAAGACAAAGATTTTTTTAAGTAAATGGCTTATTGATATTGATAGATAATTATGAATATATATGATGAATCATCTGATGATTATTATATGAATAATGATCATATGAAGTTGATTTGGCTTAAGTTTAATATATTCGTGAATTAAAAATTAATTATAAGAGATGGAATTGAAAAATTAGAGCAAGAGTTTTGAAATTCACACAAAACATTTTTGGGACATTTTTGAGGTTCCCTATTCTTTTTGGTTAAGACCAGATCAAGGTTTCGGGGAGCTGCCACACAACTTATTTAAATCAATATGAATTTCTTCAAAAGTAATTATACCAGGAAGATGAAAATTACACACGGTTAGTTTTATAATGAATCAAGAACTTATATGAAGTTTCAAAATGTTACGACTTCATTTTCGGGGGGCTGCCATACAACTTTTTTGCACCAATATGAATTTCTTGAAAACTGATTATACTACGAGGATGAAAATTACACACTGTTAGTTATATAATGAATCGAGCACTTATATGAAGTTTCAAAATGTTACGGCCCCGTTTTCGGGCAACTGCCATACAAAGTAATCAATTCGATAACTGTGAATCTAATGAAGCTACGAGGTTAAAATCAAAACTGGGCAGATAAAGTAATAGGGCAAGTTAGTTGGCAAAGTTGGACATCACTCGGACCAACTTTTAGGGCGGGCTATTTTTTTTTTTTTTGTTTTTAAGCAAAAATTATGGTAGTATAATGGAATTAAAATTTTAATTTTTTTTTTAAGCTAAAATTATGGGATAAAAAGGTAAATTTTTTTTTAACTATTTTACTTTCTTATATTTTTTTTGTAATATTTATAATAGCATAGAGGAAATAAATAACGGTTAGTGGGTATGCACGGGTATCTAAAAGTTGACAAGGGCAACTATAATCTTCCTCGTTTTTTGTACGATTTCGAGTTAGAATTTCATATGATTTAAATGATGCGTAGTTTATTTAAGATAAGCAAAAAAGAACACAAAGATTTTTTTTAAGTAAATGGCTTCATAAATAATTTATATATATGTATATTCATATAATATGTATATGTGTAATATTTTGCATGAATCATTTTATCAATATGATTATATGATGCTTACTTTGCTTAGGTTTAATATATTCGTGAATTAAAAATTAATTAAAAGAGATAGAATTGAAAAATTAGAGCTAGAGTTTTGAAATTCACACAAAACATTTTTTGGACATTTTTAAGGTTCCCTATTCTTTTTGGTTAAGACCAGACCAAGGTTTCGGGGAGCTGTCACACAACTTATTTAAACCAATATAAATTTCTTCAAAAGTAATTATACTAGAAAGACGAAAATTACACACGGTTAGTTTTATAATGAATCAAGCACTTATATGAAGTTTAAAAATTTTACGGCTTCATTTACGGGGGGCTGCCATACAACTTCTTTGCACCAATATGAATTTCTTGGAAACTGAGTATACTACGAGGATGAAAATTACACACTGTTAGTTATATAATGAATCGAGCACTAATATGGAGTTTCAAAATGTTGCGACCCCATTTTCGAGCAGCTGCCATACAAAGTTGTCAATTCGATAACTGTGAATCTAATGAAGCTACGAGGTTAAAATTAAAACTGGGCAGGTAAAGTAATAGGGCAAGTTAGTTGGCAAAGTTGGACATCGCTCGGACCAACTTTTGGGGTGGGCTATTTTTTTTTATGGTTATTTTTTTTTTATGGTTTTTTTTTTTGTTTTTAAGCAAAAATTATGGTATAATGAATTAAAAATTTAATATTTTTTTTTTTATTTAATTTTTTTTTAAGCAAAAATTATAGGATAATAAGCTAAATTTTTTTTTAACTATTTTACTTTCTTATATTTTTTTTGTAATATTTATAATAGCATGTGGAAAATAAATAACGGTTAGTGGGTAAGCACGGGTATCTAAAAGTTGACAAGGGCAACTATAATCTTCCTCGTTTTAAATAAATTTATTAAAATTGGTAAATTTGGTGAATTTAAATTTCGTGTAGTTCGGACTACCACTTAAAGTCGCGGATTACCCCTGAAAT